>JAQFVV010013297.1:52656-166007 GCA_028023455.1 Epiperipatus broadwayi
AATAATTACGTAAATATTACAATATATAGGAAATATACGTTTTTATTATTGAAATTGAAATAAAATTAATTTTGTAGTGATTTATATATAATAAATGTTATAATGCTCATCTAAATGGATTTGTAAGTAATCAAAAACAGGCAAAACTCCATATAGCATTGCTACTCAGTACAAGTTAGAGTAATCAATGCATTACAATCCTAAGATCTAGGTGGAGTGCTCTCATATTCAAGGCTCCTCACTGACAAAGGCCACAAGCCAGAAAGTAGTCTGCAGATATTGGATGAGTAAGCATTAGATGGTGATTTGATGCACAAGCCTTCTGGCATCTATTGATTACTCTGGCTTGCACTGAGTGGCAATACTGTATGGAGAGTTTTGCTTGTTTTAATAATAGTTATAAGCAAGCATAAGAAATGGTGATCATGTGATGTTTATTTGTAAGTAATCATTAGAAACCAGTCAACACTTACACAATATCAATAACAATCAACAATTTCAAATTGTTGTAAAAATAAAAGGTTGCCTTGACACCAACTTGAAATTGTTGACTGTTATTGATATTGGGATTGTCTAAGTGTTGAATGGTTTTTAATGATTTATATATACATATACATTTTTCCTCAGCCAATTACAACCATAATATAAATATTTTATCTAGTAGAGACTTCTTTTAAAAGTAATTAAAACCTAAACCTAATTACTTTATTCTTTTAAAATAATAAGTATTATAGAAATATTTTGTATAAAAAAATCAATAATAAGGAAAAAATATGAGAAATATAAGTTTTATTATTGAAATCAAAACAACAAAAGAAAACATTCTCCTGTGGAAAGAATAAGAAACTATCAATTACTGACAAAAAGAAGTTTTGGGTTTGATTCAAATTGGTAAAAATAACATTTATGCCATCTTTGAGCTGTTTTCATTTCAATTTGTGGTTACTTCTCAATTTTTCCCTTAGAATGAGTCCAAAATGAACATTATAATATTAAAATTACCCTCAGGAAAACCATTTAAAACCTCTTCTGAGTGATTGGCAATGAATGATGTTAAAATCATTTGAGGGTTTAAAGTGACAAAATTATTTGTTTGGTAATTACAGAAATGTTTCAGCTAATCACAATGTCCTGCTTTATATTATTTTTTCTCTTGATCTGCATCCTTTTAAAAGCAAATAGTTTTGAACAAAATCTGAATCTAAATATTATATTCTGATCAACAAATAAATATTTCACAAATATTTTACAAAAATAATCATGAATATGTAAATAAACTATGTAAAATATGTGTTCATTCAAAAAATCTAAATGAAAGAATGATTTCAAAAGTTCTTGCAATGCTGCTTTTGATCATGAGAATAAAAAAACTACCAATCAATGGCATTGTTGGCCCATTTATATTAGGTCCCCTGTATTATATTGACATCTTTGGTGTTTTTAATTAATAAGTCAATATATATATTAGTTTCATTTTGTTCATCAAATGAATGCTAAATCAGAAAATGAATACTAACGAGAGTCGCAAGAGAATGAATTTAAGATGAAATGATCAAAGCATCACTCAGTGGAACATGAGCTTATGGGAAATTCTGGGAAATATTAAATATATTATTGGCCAATGTTTATCTACTCAGACTATTCTGATTTGTGCTTTGATATATTTTTATTTCTTAATAATCCAAGAAGAAAAGAAATGCTAGTGATTTTTTCATTTTAACCATCGATTTTAAGGTAAGCTGTATTCTTTTGTGTATTTCATATTTAACTACAATTATAATTTTTTTCACATCTTATAAGTGCAAATATACAATAAAGAAAATATATTGTATCCCAAAATCCAATTGTGATCTCAGTTGGAACCCATCTATCTATAAAAATTCTAGAAAATAAATTGTTAGGTGAACCCTTAACATATACTGGCATTAAATTCATTTATGGATATTTTCCACTACAGTTTTTCTCAATAAATTTTATAGATGCTCTTTTGGTACAATATATAAGTTATGTGGGCAAGAAGAATCAGCTTTTTTACACATCAGTGGTTATTGTCCTTTCTTCAGTAACTTAAGATCAAATCTAGTACTTTCCAAAAACTTACTAAGCCAAATATTGGCATCAATTTTTATGTTTGGTGACAAAAAAAATGTTGACTTACTCCTAAAACTCATATGGCTAGTGAGACACAAAGCAATATTTCAAAATAAGTCATATTCTGTTGAACATTTTCATGAATACTGGAATAAACAATATACCTTCAAACATCACATGATCCCTATTTCCCATACTTGCTCATAACTGTTGTTAAAATAGGAAAAACTCTTTCCATATAGTGGTGCCACTCAAAGCAAGACAAAGTAATCAATGGATGCTCCTCACTGATGAAGGCCATAAACCAGAAACTAGTTTGGGGATATTGGATGAGTGGGCACTAGATAGGAATTTTATGCACAAGCCTTCTGGCATCCATTGATTACTCTGTCTTGCTTTGAGGGGCACTATTGTATGGAGAGAGTTTTGCCTATTTTAATAAACAATATACAGAAAGACCTTAAATATTTACCAAAAAAAAATAAAAATTGAAATGTAGCCTCAGGGAATTTCTAGTGTGTAATCGTTTATAACCTAAATGAAAGATAGGATCACTAACATACAGTCATTATTAATAGAATTGTCTTCTAATAAAATAAAATATTCATGAAACATGCAAGAAAAATAATAATTAAGGAGCAATATATATTATGCCTTTATTTAATAATATATGTTAAATGATTATACGCAATTTCTGATACATAACTTAATGTTGCATAAAGTACATAGTGAAATAATTACATTTTAAATTATTTTAATACCATTGTTATGACCTGCTTTTTGAAAATGATTGTTGAGCAAAAAGAGTCACATGCTTTAGAACTAATGAAATGATTGCTTAAATATCTTTGAATCGAAGTTTCTGCTTTTATTTTTTAAACTTTTACATGATTTGACATTTGAGCTGGAATAAAATGGAAAATATGAATTTTTCAAAATTGTTAATAAAAAAAATGCTAAATTATGTCCATAAAAAGCTTTTTATTGAGAAAGTTAAGATATGTATATAAACAAATGATTTGTTGAATAGGAGTTTATAAAAAGTTCAAACAACAAAAGTGACACGACTAGGTCATGTTCTTGGTTTCTTGAGCTTCTGAATCTATCACTCTACCACTGCACCAAATCCTGCAAAACACTATATATATATATATATTAGTTTTTAAAAATACAACTATGTAAATTAATGTAAAGAGTTTTTAAGAAGTTCAAACATTGGAAATGGTGGAACGACCACTATTTCTGGATCTCAAGCACCAGAGTTTGTTCTCATTGCATATATTGATTTTAAAAATATAAGATATATATTGTAAGGTATGTTCATAAGAGATTCAAGTACCAGTACTGACAGAACTGGACCACAATCTTTGACTCCTCAGCTCCAAAGTTTGTTATTCTACCATTGTACCAAACCATATGGACTCAATATATATATATATATATATATATATATATATATATATATATATATATATATAAAAAAAAACCCCACTACTCACCCCCTTGGAGTAATTTTTATTTTTTTTTTGTTTTTTTTTTTTTTTTTTATTATATATATATAAATCAATTTTAAAAAATATAAGCAGTGGAAATGACAAAAGTAGACTATGATTTTTTAACTTTGAGCTCCAAAATTTGTCACTGTATATAGTAATGTAAGACTTTATAAGAAGTTTAAGCATTGGAAATGATGGGTTTGGACCATGATCTCTGAACCTTGAATTTATGAACCTGTCACTCCACTATTGCAATAAAGCATGCTAGGCAAAAATTGAGTTATACTTGAAAATTCATATGAAGTTAGTTCACCAGAAGTTATAGAACTAGGCTATGATTCATGGAACATGTGGTTTTGTCATTTAGATAGAGTATCAGATTTTGGAGCTTAAGATTCTTGGATCAGTTCCATTTCTGGCATTTTCAACCCTCAAATTTCTCATGAACTTCTAGACAATAAATCCATTCATTTATCTATAACTATATTCAGGGACTTTAAACTCAAGATTCCACCACTCTGCTCTTGCACTAAACCATGAAAAGAATAATATATATTGATTTTAAAAATAGAAATTATTTACAGTAGTACAGGAGTTCATAAAAAGTTCAGCACTGGAAGTGATTGAACTGGACCACAATATCTGGACTTTGATCTAGAATACATCACATCATTCAGTATTCCACATACATTGATTTTAAAAAGTACAATCTACATTATGTAGGAGTTTGTAATAGGTTCAAGCACTAAGCCATCATTTCTGAACCTTGAACTTCAGAATCTTCGAGTCTCTCACTACATCAAACCACACAGGACATTAGAAAAATGGAATTTAAAAATAGAAGAATAGATAAAAGGGAAAAAACGAAAAGTAAATATTATATGTAATTATGTAGTAATATGACTCCGAAGAACAAAGCAGAAAATATGAAGGCACTTAGAAGATGATCTTTAAAATGTGGTTTTGGACAAATATTTGATAATTTTTGAATTTTCATTGCATGGAATGAGTACTAAGATTTTTTCTGTGTACAATTATTCAATACATTATATTTTATTTTAATTTATTAAAATTTATAAAATCATTTTGACATATATATGTATACTGTTTTTAGCTGGGTTAAAAATATCCAATCTTGTGCTAAATTTTTTTGTTTATTATAAAATAAAAATTTTACATATACTATTTTTAGAAGTTTTTATATATGTTTTGTCTTTTTTTGTAATGCCCTACGATTCTGGCGTTCGGGGGTCTGCCTTTCAAACTTCTTATGAATACTCGAACAATAAAGTCATATATCTTATATATATATATAATTATAATATTTATCTATTTAATTTGTTACCCCATTTTTTAGTGCAAAAACTTTCTTAGTTTTAGTTGCCATAGAAACTAATCATAAGTGAGCATTATTGGAAGATATTAAACATTAGATGCTCTATTTTTATAATCATTCAAAATCTTTTACGTTTCATTATAAATAAAAGTTTACAAGTTTAAAATAATCATTCTTTATTTAAAAACAAATGCTATTCTCACTTGTATCTTTATTTAATTGATTTTATGCAGATAGATGTTTTGAATGCAAGTAAATATAATGTTCCATTTAATTTATCTTTGTTGTAATCTTTAACTAAAATTTATTAAATGTTTTATGAATTACTTTATCATTGTATTAAAATATTTTAGCGTTTATTACATATATAGACACAAAAAGACAGAATAAATTAGCAATTAATATCCTTAATAGTTTTAACAATATTATTTTAATGAAGTTACATTCCATGAAAAGAATATCTTAAAATTTATTTGCTTATGAAAATCATTAAAAAGTTGCCTATATATATATGACTAATAATATGGTTAGTTACTGATATTATAATATTGAGTATCAAAAGTGACAAGTTAATTTAGAACCAATGACCTTCAATCTTTGAGTCTATTACTTTCCCATTGTTTTAAATCTCATGGAGCAAACGTTTTTATATTTAAAAAATAAAATAATAATTGTAATAAGGCATATATTTATGTGCACACTACTATTATTGGTACAACGTCTATATCAAGAGTGATTAAATGATTTCATTAATCTCTTACGGCCATAATTTCTTTCTCTTCGCATAACAGTTATTTTAATTTTAAAACGAAAAATAAAGTCCAATTTTGGAATTATTTTACTGATTATTTTGCAACAATAGTAATAAGACAAAAATTCGCATGAACGGTAACTTGTTTGTTGGTTTTTTTTTAATGTTATAAAGTCATCATCATCATCATCAACCATTATCAGTCCACTGCAGGATGAAGGTCTCTCCAAGTTTAATCCATCTTCTCCGATCTTTAGCTTCTCTTCTCCACAACACCCCTGCACATTTTCTTATTTCATCCATCCATCTCACATGTGGTCTCTTTTTGGGTCTTTTACAATCTCTTGGAATCCAGTTTAAAATTTCAATTGTCCATCTATTATCATCTCTTCTAGCAATATGTCCAGCCCAACTCCATTTCAATCTTTTAATTTTTTCAATAAGGTCAGTAACACCTGTTTGTTGTCTTACCCATACATTGCGTTTTCGATCTCTTCTTGTTACTCCCAACATACATCCCTCCATACTCCTTTGAGTGGTCTGAAGTCTCTGTATTGCTCTTCTATTAAGTGTCCAAGTCTCAGATCCATAAGTAAAACTGGTAAAACACATTTGTTAAAAACCATCCTTTTCAAACACATAGGCATATTTCCTTTTAGTATCAAGTTATTTCTACCAAAAGCACTCCAACCAAGTTTAATTCTATGATTAATTTCCTCCATTATGTTTCCATCTGTATTAATAATCTGACCAAGGTATTTGTAACTGTTAACTTCTTCTAATTCTTCATAATCAATCTTTATTTTCATATTTTGAGCAAATCGATTAAACATTACTTTAGTCTTTTTAACATTTATCTTTAGTCCTACTTTTCTACTTTCATCTGCTAACTCCTGCAACATTTCCTGCAGCTCTGAAGCATTATTTGCAAAAACAACTACATCATCTGTGAAATCTAAATGACTTAAATACTCTCCATTTACTTTCACTTCTTTAATTTCCCATTTTAATCCACAAAATACTTCTTGCAGCACTGCTGTAACGAGTTTTGGAGATATGGAGTCACCTTGTCTTACACCTTTCTCAATGTTGATTTTTCCAGTATCATTATGTAATCTAATTGTTGTTGTTGCATTTTTATAAATATTCTTTAAAATATGACAATATCCTGGATCTATACCTTGATGATCCAATGCTTTAATCACTGAAGAAATGTGTATAGAATCTAATGCCTTTTCATAATCTACAAATCCAAAACATAATGACAACTCATATTCGTTTGTCCTTTCTATGACTTCTCTCAATACCTGGATATGATCTATTGTACTAAAACCACTTTTAAATCCAGCTTGTTCTTTTGGTTGGTGGAAATCCAAATTTCTCTGTAGACGAGTTGTAATTATCTTGGTAAAAATTTTATATAAAACTGATAAAAGGCTAATAGGTCTGTAATTTCTAATAACTTCTTTATCACCTTTTTTAAATATTAATATTATTACTGCATTCTTCCAATCTTCCGGTACATCTTTATCATTTAGACATTTGGTATATAACTTTGCTAAAATTGTTTCTATTACTTCACCTGCTTCTTTTAATATATCAATTATAATTCCATCATTTCCTGGAGCCTTTCCTTTCTTCATACACTTAATTGCATGTCTCACTTCTTCATTTAAAATTCTGGGCAATTCAGAAGATGTAATAGATATAGGAGGTACTTGTTCTTTATTACTATATAATTCTTGATAAAAATCTTCTACCAATTTCATGATGTCATCTCTCTTTTTAGTAATAATTCCATCTTTTTTTTCTTATTGCAGATATAAATTTCCTACCAATACCAAAATGTTGTTTAACATTTTTGAGACTTTTATTTTCTTCTACAGCTTTCCTTGCTATTTCACAGTTATACTTTCTTATATCATTTTCAACTCTTTTCCGTATCATTTTACAAAATTCGAGATATTCAATTCTTTTTAATACATCATTTTTGTATATCTTCATATTTCTTCTTTTCTTCATAAATTCTCTAGTCTCAGTAGAAATTTTATTAGTCAATTGCTGCTTTTTTCTACCAGCTATGTTTGTTGCAGTTTTTAAAAGTGTATCAGTTATTTTCATATTAATTTCATTCAAATCTGTATCATGTTCAAAATCTCCTAACACTTGAAACCTATTTGTAAGTTCTAATTTAAATTCATTAGAATGTTTCTGAAGATTAGGAATATCAACTGTAAATATTGTTTTTCTTAATAATTTTTGCCTTTCTAGTTTTACATTAACACGTAACTTACACCTTACTAATCGATGATCACTTCCTGTGTTAATATTTATTAAGAACATTACAATCTTGAAATATGTATTTTCTGTTAGTCAAAATATAATCCAATTCTGCTGTACCTTCATTTGGATGCTTTCATGTCCATTTCCTTTTAACATTTTTCTCAAAAAATGAATTCATAATATAAAGTTTTTCTTTTTCTGCAAACTCCACAAGTCTATGTCCTCTCTCATTTCTATTACCATAACCAAAATTACCTACAGCAATTTCATCTTTCATTTGTCTACCAATTCTAGCATTAAAGTCTCCCATAACAATTTTAAAATGTTGTTTACTCTGATCAAAAGCCTTTTGTACATCCATATAAAAATCTTCTACTACTTCATCACTATGAGAACTTGTTGAGGCATAAACCTGAATTATCTGCATTTGGTATCTGCTATTAAGTTGTATAACTAATCTTGCCACTCTGTCCGATACACCATCAATCTCCACAATATTGTTCTTCCACTTTTTATTTATAATGAATCCTACTCCACTTGTATTTCCAATATGTGTGCCTTTATAATAGAGTATATGTCCACTTTTTAAATCAATTGTTTCTTCTCCTTTTCTTCTAACTTCACAAAGTCCAATAATGTCCCATTTAATATAAGACAGTTCTTCTTCTAATTCTTGCAATCTTCCTTCACTTGAAAGTGATCTGCAGTTGTAAGTACCTAAATAAAAAGTCATATGGTAACATAAGTGAACGAACCTTTGGTGTGAAGTAATACAAGTAAAAAAAAAAATAAAATCAAAATTTGATTAAACACAATTTTTGATTGTTTTATAAAAAACAAATCAGAATTTTTCTTCTCATTTGACAAAAATTTTATTACAAAATGAAATTGTTTTAAACTTTATTTAAACTTTCCAAATACAAACAACTTGTTAGTAATAACACACAAATAGGCAATACAGGTTAGTAATTACACAACGTTTCGAGTAGTCTTCTCCACTCTTCTTCAGGTGTTGCTGGCCTATATGTACAGTGACAATATTTGCTTACAAGTTGAACTCGCACCTTTAGTTTCTTGAATATCGAATTTAAGGCAAACGCTCTACCAACTGAGCTATTCTGTCTAAGGCAACATATAGTAGAAATTTAATATATTTATATATGAGGGTTGGTTCAAATCCTCCTGATTCCTTCAATTTTTTTTCTACTATATGTTGCCTTTGACAGAATAGCTCAGTTGGCAGAACGCTTGCCTTAAAATTCAATATTCAAGAATCTAAAGGTATGAGTTCAACTTCTATGCAAATATTGACACTGTGCATATAGGCCAGCGACACCTGAAGAAGAGTGGAGAATAATACTACTCGAAACGTTGTGTAATTACTAACCTGTATTGTCTATTTGTGTGTTATTACTAACAAGTTGTTTGTATTTGGAAAGTTTAAATAAAGTTTAAAATTTTCTGTATATTCAACATTCACTCATAAATGATGAAATTGTTTTAATTTGTTTCCTTTTAAACTTCTACCTGTCAGTAGTGCTATTAAAATAAAATTATTGTTACAATTATTATTATTATTACCCCTTCTACTATTATCATCATTACTGTTGTTGTTATCACGTGTATTATTTTATGTTTAACAAAGAAAATAATAGGATAACTAAAGATTTTTAATGGAGAAGTTTTTATTAACTTCTATAAAAGAATTTCATCATTATAATTTTCAGCCATTACTGATCCATTTGTAGGATGAAGGTCTCTCCAAGTTCAATCCATCCTCTGTGATCTCTAGTCTCTCTTCTTCACATCACCCAACACACTGTTATTTTACGCATCTATCTCACATGTGGTCTTTTTCTTGGTCTCTTATAATTTTTTTGGGAATCCCGTTTAAGATTTCAACTACTTATCTATTATCTTTTCTAGAAATATGTCCAGTCCAATTTACAGCTACATATATCTTAACTTTAGATGAATTTCCATATTTTGTTTATAAAAGCTTGTACCATAATTTCTTTTACTTATCTTATATTTGTAGCATGGAGTTTAATCTAATAATTTGAAAATTATAAAAGCCATCCCCCTCCTGTCATTTGTAAAAAATAGAAATTCGTTTGGGTAAAAATTGTACATTTACATTGGCATTACCAAAACTAGATATACCACTTGATATATATAGAAAAAATTAAGTGGAGTTGGGCTGGACATATTGCTAGAAGAGATGATAATAGATGGACAATTGAAATTTTAAACTGGATTCCAAGAGATTGTAAAAGACCCAGAAAGAGACCACATGTGAGAAGGATGGATGAAATAAGAAAGTGTGCAGGGGTGATGTGGAAAAGAGAAGCTAAAGATAGGAAAAGATGGATTGAACTTGGAGAGACCTTCATCCTGCAGTGGACTGATAATGATTGATGATGATGATATATATATATATAATTTCAAAATACTACATATATATTAAACATAGAAAGCATTACATACTTTCATTATTTGAAAGGGGTGATTGATAATGTTTGAATTGAAAACAGTTAGTGGTGTCAATTAATAATATCAATCAATATAAAATGTGTTTGAAATAAATTGTGTGATTGATTTAATATTTAATTTTTGTAACCTATGACAATGTGGTAACAAGAGTAGATGGATTGTTCTTTTCTCATAAAAATATCGTCTTATGTTCTGGTTAGAGAGTATTTTAAATATCTATTATACCAGTTATATAAGTAAAAAAAAGTCTTAACATCAATTTATTACATATATATTAAACACTGAAGTATTTTATATATATACAACACTTCGAGATTATTTTTTATACATCTGATACTCGAAGATTATTTTTTACTGACTTTTAATTAAATGAAATAATCTCAACCCAAAGCATCTCTCCCGTTTACTTCAGGTCAACATGGGTGTGACAAGAATCTCGGCCTCAGGGTGGCCTTTGAGCATTCCATCATCAGATTTTCAATTGGATGGACGGTTAGAGAGTTAGAGTGTGGAGTAGATTGAAGCCTGTCCATTAAAGTATGAGGTTTGGCTATCTTAATATATATCTGAGCACTTATAGCATATATGTGTAGAGATGGTAATCTGGACCAACTGGTGATTGCTGTTTTAGCATGAAATACATATATTGGTGATTATTTATCTTTTCAACATATGTGGGTTCAAGTGTATCAGTGTTATGAGATAGAGTGGTGGATAGTGTGAAAGTCTGTGCTCATATACCCTATATATTTCATATTCTTATATAGACATCTAACTAAAACATTTTGGACAGAAAGTATAAATTTTAATCAATCATTTTATTTATTTTAAAGTTATTTTTAATTGCTTTATATTAATAATTATATGTGTGAGATTTTTCTCAATTTAAACATTGTCAATACCATTCAAGAAAGAAAGATGTAATATAAGATACATCAAGTATTTTAATAACTTGTAATACTTCAAAATTGTTTCTCATATAACTGGTCTGTCAATTACTAATATGAGTAATTAAAAATAGCTTTAAAATAAATAATATGACATTTAAATTCATTCTCTCTGACCAAAGTATTTTAAACAGTTCTTTATATAATAAGAAAGTGATGTAAAAGAGAGAAAACCATCTGCTCTTTTCTCTAGGAATAAAAAAAAAGTTTTATACTTTGACAAACAATTTTAAAGTGTTACATATTATTAAAACATTGGACATATATTGTATATAATGTTAAATAGGTCATTCAAATAGTAAATGTTATAGAAAATGAGAAATTCCTAGTATTCTTTTGTCAATATGACTTTCAAATTTACTTTTCTTTGTATAAATTAATACATTGTACAGGATTAAACCTGCATTTATATATGTAATATATGCGGGTTCGAACTCAGACTTTCACACAACCCACCACTCTTAGTGCCATCTCATATTGCTGACCCACCTGATCACACACATGTTGAAAATATAACTAATCACCAATATACGTATTTCATGCTAAACCAGCAATCATCAGTTGGTCTAGATTACTATCCTCACACATATATATAATCAGTACTCAGCTTTATATTAAGATAGCCAATATGTATACTTTAATGGACAGGCTTCAAACTATTCCAACTCACAACTCTTTAGCCTTCCATTTCATTGAAAATCTGATGGTGGAACGTTCAAAGCCCTTGATAGTGACATGGTTGAAATCCTACCCATGTTGACATATTAAAATGATCCAATTATTTATTTTAAATTATTTATTAAACAGATCGGTATTTATTTAATAAAACGAAGAAAATCGTTATTGTTTAAACATTAGGAATAAACATTTTAATAACAAATATGTAATGCAAACAATCACAGAGTGAAAATATATAATATTAAATAGATTATTTAAATAGTAAACGCTTTTAGATTTATCTTTTAAATGTTTATTACAAAGTCTTAAAAAATGAATTCCTCAGCTGTGTTAAATAAAAATCAATCTACTTAAAAAATCACAGTAAATAATTGGATCGATTTGTTCTTACATCTCCTGCAATAGTTGTTCAAGACAATCTTCTTAATATACAAAGAGAACTAAATTTGTTAACTTATTGTCAATTGATTAACAGGAGTGTGTTTCTTTACTGCAACTGCATTTGCTATTTAAACAATCTTTTTAACATTATATATTTTTACTTTGTGATTGTTTGTATTATATATATATATACACACACACATTATTAGTAATTAATTACAAGTGAGCATATGGGCATTATAATTCCAAGGCAAAAAAAAAAAAGGACAAAAAAATAAAAATAATATACTAGAGATGAGTTTGCAATAACTATATAAATCAATCTGTGAACTACAAATATTTTCATGTATAGAATAGTGCTGGCTATTATTTTGTTTATTTAATATTTTGTGATTCTGTATTTTCCCTTTTTTTTTCTTTAGCAAACTTTTTTTTTTTTCAGCAATTGTTCAACACCATATCAAATTGTAGCTCTTCGATATATCATATCCTTTGCTATATTTTCTCAATTAAAGCAATGTTTTTGAAATCTTTGTAATGTAAATGAGGTACACTTCTACCATCAGACTGCTACAGTGAACTTTAATATGGTCCTTATGACAGAAGCAAACCTCATTTGTATTACAATCTAGAGCTTTTAATCACACTGGAGTGATGGATTTTTTAAGCACTTCCTTTACATTAATGCATCACTGGTCTTTTAAATTAACTGAGAAAGTTAATTTATGTATGAAAGGAAAATATGACAAAAGATGGCACTGCTTTGATATAATGTGTGCTTGGAAAGTTTACCATTTCAGTGTTTATATATGTATGTATATGTGTGCATGCATGTATAAGTATTGAAATAAACTACTCTCCTCTTGTGCTATACATAAATAAACTGTTGAGAGATCAATAATAATATAGATCTGCCTATTCTTTAACTTTATGTTGTTTATAAGTTTATTCTTGCCAAGGTTTGATGGATATAAAAAATGAACTCAGCTAATCATCCAGATGAAAACATCGCATTAATAGTTATTAAACTAATAATCAATTATACAAAGATGGAAATGGATTCTTACTTTTTTAAAAATCAAATAGAAATTAATAATTGCAAACATGAAATTAGTATAGCTTTATCATCATCATCATCAACCATTATCAATCCATTGCAGGATTAATGTCTCTCCAAGTTCACTCCATCTTTTCTTATCTTTAGCTTCTCTTCTTTACATTACCCCTGCACACTCTCTTACTTTGTCCATCTATCTCACATGTAGTCTCTTTCTGGGTCTTTTACAATCTCTTGGAATTTCATTTAAGATTTTAATTGTTCATCTATTATCATCTCTATAGCTTAATATATTTATATATGTAATCAAAAGAAGTAAATAATTCTATCTTAGACTATGAACAAATAACACTCTACCAGTTAGCAAAGAATCAACAATGGAATGGATCTTCCTTGTCTTTTAAACTTTTTATATTTATCAGCTTACTCTTGCCAACATTAGTGGAAATTCAAAATAAATTTAATATATTATCCAGATGAAAATATAGCATCAGTAATTATTAAACTAATAATCAATTATACAATGATGGAAATAAAATCTCACTTTTAATAACCTTGATTTAATAATCAAACAGATATTAATAATTGTAAACATCAAATTAGCATAGGGCAATGTAAATGCAATTAATGAAATAAACCATTCTGCCTTCAAATGTTGATAATTGTTGATTGTTATTAATGTTGTTTATGTGATTGTTGTATTATATTTACATATACACCTCTACAATGTTTAGTGCTTGACCATTATGTGATGATTCACATTAGCAATCATCATCAATTTGTACCCACTATTTTAATTTATAATTGATTATTCACTATAATGGTCTTTTTTGTGGTCATTTTGTAAGACTGATGACGTCATGGGATAGTTATTAAAGCTATATCGTCCAACAGCAAAATAGCAATTTTCATGTTGAAATTGTACAGTACAGTTTATTCATAATACATAATATTACAGTGCTGAATACAAATTTTCATTATAAACTTAAAATGCAATAAAGGAATGTATAGTATAGTATTTTATTTAATTTTCATCCAGGGATCCTTGTAAGACAATTAGTACTTTATTAATGATATATCCAAAATAAAGATTTTCATCATTAATGATTACAAAACCCAAAAAAATGTGTTTCATTTGGAATAATAATTAATCAAAATCATATTTTGATGACATACAGGGTTAAATTTTTAAATGTTACATTAGTTTAAAAGTTATATACAGCATTTACTCACTTTTATAGATGAACATTCTTATGAACTTAACTTGGCTTGTGGCAAACATTATGATTATTGTATTGTAATTTAGATATTGTAATTGTTATTTTGAAAAAAAAAAATGATTCCATGGAATGAACTTTTTATAATTAAAAATTGCTAAATCTAAATTAAAAATAACACTTAGTCGAGCGTTGGTGGTCGAGGGGTCAGCACAGCTGCCTTACAAGCAAATGTCCTGGGTAAGCGGGTTCGCTTCCTAGCCGATGCTATGACACATGAGAAAAAAAAACACTTAATCTACTTGATCAATGTTAAAACATCTTATAATTTGTTTTAGAAATAGCAAACATATAAAAATATAGAAACCCCTCAAAAATTGAAAAGTTTTTTTATTAAACTAAAAATAAATTTTGGTCATATACTATTAATATTTAATTTTAAATTTTCTTCAGTGTTAATAATATCTAAAGTATTCATCAATCAATTTTGGATTAAAAACTTTGTGAATGTTAATTCTTATCAAAGCAAAACTATTAGCGCATATTTGCGGTTAAAAACAATGTGAGCATAATTTCATACAGTTAGTAAAAAAAATTATATGATGAAAATGCAATACAAATAAATTGAAAATATTCACACTATTAATATTTAGTAATAAAATCAAGTCATACATCATGACCTTTAACTTAATAAGTTTGTATTACACATCTAATATAATGAGCATGCTAGGGATAATTCTAGAGACTCTAAATGCTTTCTTTTGCAGCATTTATCGAAAAAGCTTGTGTAGAGGTATTAGCATTCTCATTATATTACATTAATATTTATTTAAATAGTTCATAACTATGCCTTCACAAGTAATGCACTATTCAAAAAAAATTCTAAGACATCTCATGGCCAAAAAAAAAAAAATGCCAACATAGCATATTTCTGTATAAAGTGACATCTGTTGATGATTTTTTTAAAATGAAAATATAAGATATTTCCACATATTGAAATATTTAAACAATTACAACTATTAAAAATTAATTTATAACATGTGCCTAATCAATGGAATAGTCTATTATTTATAAGGAATTGTGAAATGTTGTGAGCTTTCTTTCCTTAGACATGAATAAATAAATTTTGTAGAACTTTAGTCTTTATATAACATCAAGAAATTGCATTTAAAGTGTACATTTTTGACTGCACAAAGTATTTGCACTTTACTATTTTGATTTATAACTATCTATTGACATCTGACAGTGAATTTTCTGATATGAAAATATCTCATGAGCCATATCATGCCCTCACAGTATGCCAAGAAAGGCTCATCAGCACTCACGGCGATTGGTGAAGCTAAAATCCTATTGGATTACATCAGAAACAACAGAAAATCCAAGCCCATCACCATACAATTTGATATATCTGAGGCATTTGACTCATCCAATATCATCACACTACTGAATATTTTGGAAGGCCTTGATGTTCCCTCCCAGATAATTCAGATACTGGACAACTTACTACACAATGAGGAAATACACATATCACTCAATGGCAAATATACAAACAGTTTTACTCCCAATACTTCAATCCCACAAGGATCTCCACTCAGTGCCTTCCTGTTTGCCTGCTACATAAATCCACTTCTTAAAGATATTGGAGACAACCAGGCAGTTGCTTATATGGATGATGTTTTGATCATTCTTCCAGCCCAGAAATATCTAAACACACTATATAAAATACTGGATAGATATACAAAACAATCAGACCTAAAATGAAATACAGAAAAATCCACAGCTTGGACTATCTTATCTGAAAAAAAAATCAAATCACGCTTTCAAGCTGAACCACAGAAATTTCTGGGATTTAATATTTCAAAATCACAATCAGCAATGTTTAAAGAACTTCAGGAAAAAATCCTCCAGTCCACAGACCAGATCACAAAGACCCTCTCAAAAGTATATCTTTTGCTCTATGGTAAGGTCTCACTGCTAAATATTAAAATATATAGTAAAATAGCATACTACCTATCAATGATGAATGCACATAAAACATTTATCAAGAGAATTGAGCACTATTGCTCAAGACTGCTATGGAAAGGGCACACTGTGTGTTTCATCAGCATTAGAAACATGCAAGAAAACAAAAGACTAAATGGAATGTCACTACATTCCATCCCTGCAATTAATTATCAGAAATTGCACACTCTGATATATAATCTAGGACAAAAGTATGGCCATGACCAGATCACTGAATCCATAATTCCTACTGACACCCCTCCCCCCAAAAAATTAAGCTGGATTGACCACAACAAGCCAACAAATATAAATCCATATAACAACTATCAAAGCAAGATCAAGCTATGGGATGCCCACCGCATCCTAAAACAAAATATTCAAAACTCTACTCCAAGATTAGGAATAACTAATCATAAACTAATTATTTTTTTTAAGTATTGGGCTCTAGAATCAAAATACTTAGATTACTTACTTAAAATTAATCTGGATGCCATGCCAGTCAATTGGTTCCTCAGATAGAGAAGATGTAACACCAAAGTCCAATTAATTTGCCACAGTTATGGCAGGGATGAGAAAACATTTGACCATATAATTAAAACATGCATGGGTCTAGGTAATATAAAAATAATAATATTTGATAACGCAAAGATAGATTATTACAAAATACTTAGCATCAAAGAATGCATCCATGGAAGAGATATTCCTACAATCAGGCTAGTGGTTTTCATCACCTATGTCATATGGGTTGTTAGGTGCAAGGCACAATACCAACTTCCTAAGCCGGATGAGAACACACTATTTAATCAAAGTATGAAAAAGATTAAACAAAGAGACAAAACTCTTGCAACAACATTCATTTTTCAAGAGACATGGAAGCTAATTCAGACCTGTCAATAGAGTTAACAATGAACTTAACCTAAATATCTAACTCTGTTTTAACTCAATAATGTTAATCCCATAACTTATCTATTATTGTAAATTTTCATTATACATATTTATAATGTACCATCCATATTTATACTCTCTCATAATTAATGTAACATAGGTATTAATTAGTTTAATAAATGTTTTTGAGAACTAATAAATGTAAAACAATGACATTTAATGATAAAAGAACTTTTATATTCAGGCAGTACTTAATTGCTAAGATATTGTGAGAGAATTAATAGTATTAAAGTAATTCAATAATGGATTCTACAAGTATAAGATAATTTTATGTTGTGTAGGAGTTTATAAATAATTTCAACATAACCAAAAATATAAATGAATTTTATCTTTTTTTTTTTTTTTCAAATTAACTTTTCTATCAAGTAATATATGTATAAGTAACCTACAAAATAAAACTATTAATACTGGTTATTTCATTAAATATTATATTTTTTAACATTTAAATAAAACTTTTACTTCTCATTTGTAAATATATCTTGAATTATTACTACCATCTAGAATTAATTGTTAAATGTCTTAAAAAATTCAACCTTATTTAAACTTTTTAAATATTGTGATCTTCAGTTCGTGTGGTAAAACTTTACGTCCAGTTTTATGATGGTACATTTTTAAAAAAGTTTTAAATAGTTTATTGTCCAATAAATATGTTTTATTATTAAATAGTTATTAAAGTGTATATGTAACTTATTAGTCACTTCATAGTTGCTACTATAAGATAAATAACATAAAATCAGTCTTAAATAAGCATAATTTTAATACTATTTAAACTTAGTAAATTAACTCTTTTATAATTATATGTGTTTAACCATAAAGTTCATTTAAGGCATGACTGAGTTTAATCTGCTAGAGTAATAAAGTTAAATTACTCTCAGATTAAATGTTATATCCTTTTACCTAAATTAAGATGTCATAAAAGAACTTTAAATAAGTTCAAAATTCAGAAAAGGTCTTAAATATTTAAGTTAGTTTTAAATAAAAAATATTATTTCATTTTTAGTAGTACACCTAAGTCTCGTTTTATGTGGATTATTTTAATGCGATTTTGAAGTTATGCGATTCATGTTTCTTCTTAATATTTTTCATATTTCACTATATTTATTAGATATCAAGAAATTTATATTATTAATAACTTATTTTGACTTGAAGTACTTTTTTTTTTCAAAAATATAATGTTATATTAGCATCTAACGTGAATATGGCCTGAAGCTGTATTTAGAATAAATAACCTATTTATACTAATGAGTAAATAATAATAATAGATTTATACTTACATATAAAAATATTGCAATAAATATTAAAAAAAATTAAACTTTCAAAACTTTTTGTTAGGTATAACAGAAATAAATAATATACATTTTTAAAATAAATAATGAAGATTTTATTGATTTTATAAACTGAAAATATTTCTAATAATAATGTATAATCTTTTTGTTTTGATTGCGATCTTATTTTTTTAATATAGAAACAAAATGTGAACATTTAAAATTTATTTCAGTAATAAAAATAAGTTATCAACAGAAAACCATTAACACAGCACAAGATTGAAATTGGCACTAGTTGTGTAAATGAGATGGAGCAGAATATGGGAAAACTTAGAGTGGGGAATGGAAAATAAAGTGGCTAACAAGTTTCTCTGGGCATAATTGCTGAGAGATTCTTGACTTCGTTTAAGAAGCTACATCACATCAACAAATCTAATTTTTTACCATTTACAAACGAACCGCATATTGTCAAAAAATATGTATGAAAAAATATCAAATTAAATATGGTAGTTAATAAAAAAAGTTTGTCTTGTACCAATTTTTTTCAAATATTTGATATTTTTTATTAGTCATACTTTATTTCCTTATTTTTTTAATGTGAATTTTAAAGTAATTTTTCTTGTTGCTTTGCTTTTATGTGAATTCTGAAAATTACAGATCCTATCCCCCATTTTTAAAGGTAAGTTAAGTCTATTTTTGTGCAATTTTTTTTAATGCGGGTTTTCTGTGGAACCGATCTACTGCATAAAATGAGACCCAGGTGTATAGCTAATCCATTTTACAGATTAATTAAAAGTGTTGTGATAAATGCTAAATTAATAGTGTTGGATCTATTTTTTATTTAGAAAAACTGGTAGTTTCGGATTTTATGAGCTATGACATTTTACACTTAGCATGTTTTTTTGCCGGTAAGATTTCATTGAAGATTAGATAAACGATGTCATGGCAACAAAGTCACTGGCAAGACTAATCCTTGGGAATACTGATTTTTTGATCGAGGTGTCTTGCAAGATTTAAAAAGTTGAGAGACCTATGGGAAATTTTGTCATTTCTCTGTCTTTTGCGGTTTTGATATTGACGTGAGCACAGTGATTTTTTAGATCATATTTTTATATCTAATATGGACATATTACTAAATAGAGTGAATTTTTAACTGTCGATTGGATGATATTATAGTAATTTCCACCGTCGTTATTTGTAAGTAATTTTCATTTTGTTTCTTAATAATTAAATATAGTAGCTTTTAAGACATATATCGCCATTACAGGTTATTTTTTAATTAGTAAATTTCATAATTTTATGTACTACCTTTTCGGTTATTTTTTATTTTGCTTCTTTTGGATCATCTTCTTTCCATTTTTTTATTACAAATTATCCTTATTTTCATTAAAAAAAGACTACATTTTTAATTTCATAATTTTATGTAATACGATTTAATTAGGACATTTTATGTCCGTCATTTTCACGGTATGGCAGATTCGCACTATATCGGGAAAAGTGTTTTTTATTGTCTCTAATTTTAAAATTACAAATATTTTTTATAATTTTTTTTGCAATTATTTTGTATTCAATTTGAATTTATAATATTTTTAGTAAATTACTATTAATTTATGTATTTTTTTTTTTGGCGCATCTAATTATTTTGCTTTTTCCGAGTAACTACAAACATGACGCCGGGATGGCTTTTTTTTTTATGTCCACCATTTCCGCTGTATAATAGATTCACACTATATCGGAAAAAGTGTTTTTTTTTTGTCTTTAATTTTAAAATTATAAAAAAAATTTATAAATTTTTTGTCAATTATTTTGTAATCAATTTGAATTTATAATAATTTTAGTAAATTACTATTAATTTATGTACTTTTTTGGCGCATGTAATTAATTTTTTTTTGCTGAGGAACGACAAGCTAAGCGAAAGCATATATATTTGACAGTACCTATTTAACATTTTTTGGTCTTTTAGAGAATTTTTTTTTTTTGTGCTAATTTTTGCTTTAAATCAATTTTTAAGTGAATGTCTTATATATATATTTGACAGTACCTATTTAACATTTTTTGGTCTTTTAGACAAATTATTTTTTTTGTGTGCTAATTTTTGCAGTTTTGCTTTAAATCAATTTTTAAGTGAATGTCTTATATATATATTTTTAACAGTACCTATTTAACATTTTTTGGTCTTTTAGACAAATTTTTTTTTTGTGTGCTAATTTTTGCAGTTTTGCTTTAAATCAATTTTTAAGTGAATGTCTTATATATATTTGACAGTACCTATTTACCATTTTTTGGTCTTTTAGACAAATTATTTTTTTTGTGTGCTAATTTTTGCAGTTTTGCTTTAAATCAATTTTTAAGTAAATGTCTTATATATATATATTTGACAGTACCTATTTAACATTTTTTGGTCTTTTAGACATATTTTTTTGTGTGCTAATTTTTGCAGTTTTGCTTTAGATCATTTTTTAAGTTAATGTCATATATATATTTCTTGCTCTTAGATGTCATCTACTAGATGTCCTCTTTTGTATTATTCTTGATTTAGATGTCCTCTTTAGTATTATTATTGCTATTTTTACCGGTTGACCTTTTTAGTATTATTCTTGCTATTGGATGTCCTCTTTCATATTATTCTTGCTATTAGATGTCCTCTTTCGTATTATTCTTGCTTTTAGATGTCCTCTTTCGTATTATTCTTGTTATTAGATGTCCTCTTTCGTATTATTCTTGCTATTAGATGTCCTCTTTCGTATTATTCTTGTTATTAGATGTCCTCTTTTGTATTATTCTTGCTATTAGAAGTCCTCTTTCATATTATTCTTGCTATTAGAAGTCCTCTTTTGTATTATTCTTGCTATTAGATGTCCTCTTTCATATTATTCTTGCTATTAGATGTCCTCTTTCGTATTATTCTTGCTATTAGATGTCCTCTTTCATATTATTCTTGCTATTACATGTCCTCTTTCGTATTGTTCTTGCTATTAAATGTCCTGTTTCATATTATTCTTGCTATTACATGTCCTCTTTCGTATTATTCTTGCTATTAGATGTCCTCTTTCGTATTATTCTTGCTATTAGATGTCCTCTTTCGTATTATTCTTGCTATTAGATGTCCTCTTTCATATTATTCTTGCTACTAGATGTCCTCTTTCGTATTATTCTTGCTACTAGATGTCCTCTTTCGTATTATTCTTGCTACTAGATGTCCTCTTTAGTATTATTATTGCTATTTTTACCGGTTGACCTCTTTAGTATTATTCTTGCTACTAAATGTCCTTTTTAGTATTATTCTTGCTATTGGATGTCCTCTTTTGTATTATTCTTGCTATTGGATGTCCTCTTTCGTATTATTCTTGCTATTGGATGTCCTCTTTCGTATTATTCTTGCTGTTGGATGTCCTCTTTCGTACTCTTGCTATTAGATGTCCTCTTTCGTATTATTCTTGCTCTTAGATGTCCTATTTAGTATTATTATTACTATTTTTACCGGTTGACCTCTTTCGTATTATTCTTGCTATTAGATGTCCTCTTTAGTATTATTATTGCTATTTTACCCATTAGCCTCTTTAGTATTATTCTTGCTACTAGATGTACTTTTTAGTATTATTGCTATGACTACCGATGTTATTACATTTTATTATATTAATATATTTTTTTTTGCAGAAACAACAAACATGGCATCCAATTTCTACCAGATGGCTTGCTGCTTTATTGCTTTTTATTGGTATGACGTATTGCCATGAAGACTTACTACTCTAATCTTTCGATCTTTAACGTAACATCTTCATGTGATTTCTGAACACATTTTAGTGATTAACATTATAACGAACCACTTCGCCCGCTGAAGGGTCGTATTAATAAATTCATAGGATTGGCTCTAGTTAACTTAAGATTTAACCTTATAGATATATGAATTCATTTTATCTCTGCATGATCCCCGGGCATATTTATGGATAGCGTGTTTGCTTCCAAGCGCCAAACCTATTTGCAATGAGCAAATAAGAATTACACCGCGAGAATTTATTAATGCAGAATAAACCCCGATAGCGACTCAATAAATATTTGCTGCCGCTTTACCTTTCGCGGTAAATAAGAAAAGGGGTGGTATTCATTAGCCTAGCTCATCTCAGGGAGTGGTGGTCAATAGACCGTGGACGGGAATTAGGGATTCCAACACTACTGTCTCTAACTGGAAGTGGATTAATATCCGAAATCAACTGTATATTTGATAACTAAATCGATTTAAAAATTCAACCTTATCGATTAGTTTTCCCTGCGCAGAATGAAGTTCTCGACTGGTTTCGGAGGAGTGCGCTCGCTACCCTATACTAAAGTTTTATAAGCTGGTTCTTTGAGGTAGAGTATACGTTTTACCTTAATTATGACATAATATAAATACAAAGCGAAAGAAAAATAATTCCAAAGATATTTTTAATGTAAAACAATTTATTATATAACAAAAAGAAAATATTAAAATTCATTTAGTTGACCCACCCCCCATTATTTACAACTCGTGTTTCATTGAATGCTATAGCATACGCATATATGTACGGATTAAATAACTTATTCTTTGGATTTTAATAGGCCCACAAAACACATTAATATTGTTCGTCTATTAAACTGCTTCCACGGACTTTGTAGTTGGTATATTTTATTAAAACAGGTTTTAATCATAGAAAATTAAATTATTCCAAAGTTCCAATGGATGACACAATCCGTTTAACACTCGGATTGTGTGGTAATAGCAATTCAATAGGCAATTGATAAAGTTCACGTTACCTCAATATTCCAAAAGCATGGGTTACGATGATAAAGGCTCTATAACTGGATGATTTCGTGGTTCATTTCTCCGTAGCGATCACTATTCTTTGCCGTCGATAACCAGAATTCGGCGTTCTTTGATTTTCTTCCTTGCAGCACCTTCTGGACTGTGGGGCAGGCCTTCATCGCCTGTCAAGTTGAGGTTTTTACCCCACTCGATGCATGATACAATTTTAATCTCTTTACTTTCTGGACCCGTGCAAGAAGACTCTTATCCCCTCTCTATTTTCTTTTATATCCTTTTTCTTCTCGTCCTTTCTCGTCCATTTTCAGGATTCCCTCCGGCAAAATCCCTGGTTGCGTCATCCGAATAGACCATGACTGCGTCATTGCGGTCGCCATCGCATCAATACATTCGCATTTCAGACGGATCTCGTTTTGTTCCAATTTGACATCCACTCGAAGTATCTCAATCACGCACATATATACATTCGCATACCACAAACACCCCAACAAAACACGAGTTCTACGATGTTTATTTTTTTTTTTCTTTCTTTTATAGTCTAACAACTACCTCTAAATAAATATATGAGTAATATACGGTTAACATTAAAATATCCCCATCACCATTAAATATTAATATTTCTGATTATTAGTAACTTTATTAGCTAATAGTATTAGTGATATATATATACCCATTTCTCTTGTAACTTTAGGCGGACCATCGCTCTCCTCAGTCCGCACCTTGTTACAACATTGTCAGGAAATCACTAGGAGACGTTATCTTAAAGATCGGAAGATTAGAGTAGTACGTCTTTGTGGTAATATGTCATAGCAAGAAAAGTACTAAAGTACCGAAAAACTTAGTTTAGCCAATAAAAAAGTTTGTTATCTTTAAATCAATAATTAACTCATGTATTTAAATTATTATTCTTAGATAAAGAATTAAATAATAGTATGTGTGAGAGGGCATGCAAATAATTCTTTAAATACTTCCTTGTTTGTAAGCTAATGTTAAAGTTAATTTTAATATTTAATGTTTTAAAATATATTTATTTATTTTTTTAAAAAAAAAAACCATAGTAACATCATGTTCTGAGAATTTAAAATAAAAAAAATAAAATGTGTTTTTATTTGCTACTACAATTAATTGTATTTCATTAAATAATCTGTTAAATAATTATTTTAAAAGATAATGTCTAGGCAATTAAAGTCTGGACTTTTTTTAGAATATGTTAGATTTATTTTTAAAAATTGACACTTAGTTACAGAGGAATTTGAACTTTCAGTTAATTGGGTCATCTGGGATGGGCATTTCAGTTGTCAATCATACAGTCTATTTTAATCACATGACTTACTTTATAAAAGTCTGGTTGGTTAACTGTTTCAGTTTTCAGATGCCATATTGAATTTTAAAAAATACAACATATATATCTTTAATTTGAGTAGATTAAATAGAAAGTTATATATATATTTGGAAATAATAAATATGAAGGTATGTCATAAAGCTAAAGAAATAGTCATTACCTTAAAAAAAATTAGAAAAAAATGATTTTTAATAAACAAAGCACAACTCTCCATACAGTATTGCCACCCTGTGCCAACCAGAGTAATCAATGAATGCCATTAGGCTTGTGCATAAAATCCCTATCTAATGGCTCCTCATCCAATATCCCCAGACTAGTTTCTGGCTTGTGCCCATCATCAGTGAGGAGCTTTGGATCTGAGAGCACTGCACCTAGATCTTAGGATCTAATGCAACCCTCCAGCACCCACCTTTTATCTCTACTTAACTACAAAACTATGAGAATGAAATTGAAAACAAAAATATTTTCAATCTAAGCTCAATAGCCTATATAGTCATATGGGTCTGAACTCAGTTCAGCACCCATATATTTTGGTGTCTTTGGCTCTTTAACAACCATAGCCACCACTATCCTATTAGGCAAGATTGGTGTTAAACCATTAAGCATCACATGATCACTATCTTATACTAGCACATAATTGTTTATAAACAATTATGTGCTAGTATAAGATAATTAATTGTTTATAAACAATTATGTGCTAGTATAAGATAGTGATCATGTGATTTTTAATACTTTTAAAATGCTTATTTTCACACAGGCTCACAAATTCTAAATTTTGAAAGTTAAATGTTAAAGTCAGATTTTCGTGGATAGCTTCATTACAATCTTCATAAAATTCTGAAAAATTTGTTATATTTCATGACTTACCTAAAATAATTCTTTATTATTAAATCTTCAGATATGTATTTTCTGAAGTCATCCATTTTTACTAGCTGATCCAGATTTTGTCTTCCCATGGAGGTATTTGCTAGAAATGTATTTCTTTCTAATGGGAAAAAAGGAAAATTTAAGAATACATATTGTATATCAGATATTATACAAAGAGAACATTAGTAAATGATAATTCATCAAAAAATGAAATTTTAAAATAATTGCAAAAACATTAATATATAATACAAATAAAAGAGCAAAGAGAAAAAGTGACAGGATAAAAGTCTAAAGTTTTTTCCGAGTGCATGGATATCACACTTAACCTCACGATAATTAAAGAATTTTTTTTTCAATTCACTGCAATATAAAATATTAATAAAAATAGTAAAAATACTGATGGTTCTTATTTGTCATATTAATAATGATTCCAACACAATTGAAATAAAACAACTATATAAAAGTAAATAATTTTTTTATTATTGAACTGGTTTTTGTCCTATATTAGGTCCTAATATAGACTGAAAACCAGTTCAGTAATAAAGAAAATATTTATTTTTATATAGTTGTTCTATTTCAATTGTGTTGGAATCATTATTAATTATTTGAAAACAACATTGTGGACAAATTTATGTTTGACCATTGTTAAGGGTTATCTGTCATACTATTTACCTTTGTGAAAATTCCTAATAGCTTATTGTACAGATTGCTCTACTTTAGAGTAATTTATGATCAATTGTTGTAATAAATATGATTATAAGTATAACTTTCAAAAAGATTATTGTAGAAAAATGTTGAAAAAAATAACTGTACATCATAAAAAATGAAATATAATTACATATGTGTAGATGACAAAGGTTTTATAAAGAACTCGCAAATAAGCTCTTAACAAGCTTTGCAGAATATCCTCAACCCCAGACCTGTTTCTGCTACTGGCTTCATCAGTGAGGTACCAGGATATTCAAGCATTAGATTAAAAATACTAGGACAAGCCCAGCACTTTATCTAATGGATAACTATTAAGTAAAAAATCTGAAATTTTCAGACATCCATATATCTTCCAATCCAGCTATCTCACTTAAATAGCTATATGGAACTGAACTAAGTTCAGATACATCATATATCAATAGCTTTAGCAATATAAAACTGCCAAAGCCTTAATAGCAAAAAATAATTTAATTAAGTCAGATGTCACACTTGTATATGATTTCGATACACTCAACAGACATATGAGATACTGCTTGCAGCAAAAGATATTACAATGAAATATATTTGATCTAATATTTTTAATAATTAGATTTAAAAAAATATAGAGATAAAATTGCTTAATGAGTAGGCAAAAAACACAGAGGTACATGTGTATGTATTGGAACATAAAACTATTATTTTAGAGCATAAAACAAACCATTATTATACAACATTGTAAACAATTTATAGCAAAAAATTATTATTTATTTACAACATTTCATATTGGCAGCTGGTTAATTTCTAAAATCAAGCAGTTACGTATATATACATATCAGCGTAAATGGGCTTCTTATTCAACATCAGTGAAACAAATCAATGTTTTATAGCATTATAAATTATTTATATAAAAATATGAAAATATTACATAATTACAGTTAATAAAAAGTATTAATATTAACATTTTGTTTTAAAAAAACTACATCTGTTTTAGTTTCTAAGACCACGTACTTACATATGTATGTGTCCTGATTTATAACTGTTTTCTTGAAAGAAGTAAATCATCGCTGATTGTTTTCCACGATATTTAAAAAAATGAAGAAAAAAAATGAAAATCTTATACTAAACCATTCATAAAAACCACAATTTTTATCTGAGAGGAAAAAAAAAACCATTGTTAGAAGGCCAAGAATATGCTGAAGAATACAATGTATTACACTTTTACCAATTCCATGCTATATAGATTTAAGTTCTCTGATTGGTCAAAACTCTAAAAAAAAAAACGTCATGGCCAGTCAATTGAAAAAAGCAAACAAACTCATCTGATTCTTAATAATTTTTATTAGTCACTCATTAGAATAAAGATTATCCAATAATGAATAATATTTTTATACTGTAATTTTCACTACACCACTCTCATACGAGGTCTCTGTTCACTTTTAACACATTGTGGAGGGATGTAATTATAAATATATGATTAAAGACATGTGAAAAAAACTGTGATCCCCAAGATATACATTTTGTGTTGATCCAGCACTTATCAGTTGGTCCAGACCACAATCTCTTACACATATCTTTATCATTGTTCAGTATAAATATAGATAGCAAAGTCCTATGGTGTATTTGATGTGTCATATGTGCTGCTCTCACAACTTTGACACAAATCACTTAATGGAAATATATTAATAATTTTTATTAATCATCCATTAGACTAGAGATTATCCAATAGTGAATAACATTTCTATTATTTTTATGTGATTAATTTATATGATCATTTCTGCTTTGTGGAAATGGATTAGCCAAGTGTTATCTAGGTGTGGTCATGTCAAGGTGGATGTATCTCCTATTTTCTCACTTGGGTAATCTTCACTGTTGTCATTAATAGTAATATCAGTGTAGATGAATTTCCTGCATGGTAGTGATAAGTTCATTACTGGTTATGTGAGCAGACTTTCATTCCTGCTTTATATGACCCCCTGATCTAATGAAATTCCTGAGTATGGTCTTACCAAGGTGGGCATACTCCATTTCTGTCATCATCAGATGAAATGCCGTCTTTGCATAACCTAGCATCACATTTAAATATTTATTTCATGTATTTTTAAAGCCTGATATTACAATCAGGTTGCCAGTCATAATTCTAAGTCAATGGTGGTCATTTATTTATAATTGTGATTTTGATATATATAAATAAATACTTCCAGTTTCACCATGCTTAATTAACATGTGAAGCCTGTAGTCCCTCTATTATATGTAAGTTAGCCATAATTATGATGTTTAGTTGCTAATTCATTTTTTAACCTGTAAGCAGTGTGATAGAATCTTAGGTTTAAATCTAAACATATGAACTTTTAATTTGCTTTATTCTATTTTGTTTTTATTATTACTAATAAATATATATATACACATTATCTCGCGCATTTTGTCATGCTTACCACAGTTAGCATTTTTTTACTTTTAAAAGTTGCATGTATCTCCCTGATCTCAGTGGGATATAAGAAAAGGGCATACATGTTAATATCAGATGTGATAGTCATGTGGAAAATGCCATGGGAGCATAGATTTGACTTGTTTGTGGTAATGTTACATGCACACATGTGAGTTAGTGATCAATTGCTTGGTTCTTATTATTAGTTTTGCTGGCTAAACATATCTGACCATTACAATGGGATTACCAAAAGCTCACTTAATATGGCTAACAATTTATCTTCATAAGAATATCTGATTTTAATGTACCCATGATTAAACGACCAAATGCAAAATATGAAATTACCAATCAATATAAATCATCAATCACAAGATATTAAAGTGAGTAGAAAATGAATCCATGTTGTATTTGATAGTAAAGTCCAGATATTTGAGCTCAAGGCCTCAAAACCTAGAATTCGATATCAACTTTTGATTTGTTATGCCTAATTTGCTATGAATAAATTGTAATTCTGGGTTAATCAGGTGATATCCCATACTTTGAGGTTTTGAGTTATATTAGACAATTACGATAGTAAATGAAAAATTACAGTGTATATATATATACTAAACAATGATAAAGATATGTGTAAGAGATTGTGAACTGGGCTACTTGATGAGTGCTGGTTCAACATAAAATGTACATCTTGGGGATTATATATCTTTTACACATGACTTTGGTCACATATTAATGATTATACCCCTCCACAAAGTGTTATAAGTGTATATAAACCAGTCCCTTCCCTGTGTGAAAGTGATGTAGTGAAAGTTACACTACAGGAATATTATTCATTACATATTATTAGGACTTTATTAATTAGTATAAATATAAATGTAGTAATTCGTAACTGCAGAGATAAAATAAAAAAATTATAGTAACTACCAGAAAATATTAGGCTTGTGGTATTATATACATACAATATATTTACATAAGTAATCAATAACATTAAAGACAGTCTACCATCCTCGCTGACACCTCAGGTGATCTATAATATTGCCTGCCCTGAAAAATATTGTAAATCATCATATTGTGGTGAGACCAGGGGCTCCTGCCCACTAGGCTATCCCAACACCCATACTCCTATAATAAAGCACTGGTGGACACTTCTTATAGTTAAGTTTTTGCACAGCACTGTACATCAGCTGGTCACGATTGCCAAACTAGAGATCCAGTGGTGGTTTGCAGAAAGTGACACAATCTCAAAATGAAGATAAAAAAAGGCTTACTTTATCACTAGAGATAGTGATGCCATAAATAGAAAAGACTCTTGCTACAAAATATCCCGGGAATGGAATATGTAACTATTGCATTTGCATAAATTTACATCGCTCCTAATCAATTTCTTATCTATTTACAAAATGGTTATGAGTATGAGGGCTCTGACCCTTGAAAGCGCTTAGCCATTTAATTAAATATATATATTAAAATAATATATATATATACATTTCTTTATTTGTCATTAGCTTTGTGTGCGTGTGTGTGTTAGCGCATTTTATATTTTGCACTTTTAACACTTAACTAAAAGTGTATTAGTTTCTATAAAATTTTGAATATCATGAAATTCTTTTTTTTTAATGACTCTTAATGTCATGGCTTTAATGAAACTATAAATAATCTTATAAATAATCTTATTTATAATATAAATTCGAATGTTAGTTCGAAATGTTATCTGTTATTAAGTTAGATATTGTTGATTTCCAACAAATTAACTTATTAATATTATTCATTTCTCTGCAAATATATATATACTAACTTCTTTAAAAATAACATAACTTATAAGTCAGTCTTATACGACCTCATTTTGTTTTTAAAGCTGAATTTACTGTATTTTTTTTAAAAAAAAAAAATGTTTAAAAAGTGTTTGAAAATTCTAATATCTGTATACTTTTTACGTTATTCCATATGACAGAGTTCTTTTATTTATTTTAATGTACATTCATTACATTTACCATTTATTGATAATTGTATTTTTTAATGGTAGAAGAGTAGAGGAAATTGTTTTTATAAAGGCTTCTTTTTCTAATCTCGATGCAGTCATAAAAGCGTAGAAAAAATTCATAAGCAAAGAGCTCAAAACGAGTACTTCAAGTGCTTTAAATTTCTGTTGTTCAGTGAACTTAAAAAAATCTCGGATTTCTTTTTCAAAACGAAAAGACTTCATTTATAATTTTCCTCTATCATGTCTGATCACCTTTCAACTTCAAAAGACAAATCAATATTTTTATAATCTCTCATCACTTTTTTATTTTCAATTTTATATTTTAAAAATCGGAGCTGTGTTTTGTACAAATACTTTTTTTTTTAATGTTTACAATTTGAAAAAAAAAATCCGCTAATCTGTCGATAAATTCCCTATACCTTTTCCATTTTTATTCGACTTGATTTTAAAGTAGAGTTTACGCTTTTCATCAACAAAGACAGTAAGATCGCTTTTTCGCACTATACATCTTATAATCTGAGTATAACTATTTACTACAATAAATCAAAACATAATCGTACTCCATGCCATTTAAAATCAATCTCCAAACGCAACCTACTTTCTTCATGCATCTAAGATGAGGTCTAAAGTAATGCTTAAAAATAACTTCCTTGGAAAGCTGGCTGTTACTGTTTGAAATTGTTATGCAAACATTTACCGACTGTTAATTTAATATTACCATATTTCTCTGATGAATATTGTGCCTTCATTTAGAGAAAAAAATGCCTATCCTAAACTTTTGGATGCTCCATTAATTATTACCTTGAAAAATATTACCATCACACTCAAGTCTATTTCTTTGTAGTGACTTCTTATATTTTTATATAATCCCCTATTAGATATCAGTAGCGCTCACAGAGAATGTACAAAAAGTTATTAAATAGATCACTTTGCTAGAAATTCAAGATATAGTGTCCTAAGTTTATCTCAAATCAACATCACTTTTCTCAATAATTCAATCAAGAATTTAAAATCATAGAATTATGGCCTCAAAAATTGACTTCTTATGAGTTTCCAAACAAACATTCTTTTTCCAAATACAAAAGTAAAGCCAACTGGATTTGATCTTCCTAGACATTTTTGAAATCTCATCAACAGATTCAGGTCAGCCATAGTCATTGGTCTCATCTACTTCATAAAGCATATTCAGATGTGGACACATCATGATTTACATGCAGATGTGGACATATCATGAATTACATAGTTAAATATCTATCAAACCTACAGTGGCTCGATAAACCACTAGTGATTGTATCTTGTAATTAGAATCTTTACAAGTTCCTGTATGATATTTTATTGATAGTTAAGGCATTTAAAAAATTCATATTAAATAAATAATACATAAATAGGAGTAATTTTCTTCTCCTAGTAAACTTTTTAATATTTTTGTCTGTAGATGAGAAGTTTTACAAAAGCGTTTTGTAAATTATGGCATTAGAAATTTTTATCAAAAAGAAACACATGGTGATAATACTCAAAATACTAGAGCATAGCCAAGATTTTCAAATTTGAAAGAAAGGGAAGTTATTAAAATGCTATCAGATGTTTTAAATATATAAAGTAGTCTTTGACTAGCTCTCTTCATATCAAAGATTTCTTCAGTTGTTTGTTATAGAAAAACAGAAATGGTTATATCCATAATGCTAGTCACATACTGGATGATGATAATTTGTTTTTTTAATTCTTTTTTTTTTCTAACTAAGAATAGTAAGACCTTTTTACTGAGCAATAATTGGATATTCAACCATATTAGGTAAAGGCTAGTCATCTAAAAGAAAAATCTTAAAATTGTTTGAAATAATTTGCAAGTTACATCCAGATTTGAATTCTAGGCTGTGAGCATGAAGTCAAAAATGTAATAAATCACAAGGCCCATTTTATTAACAATGTATTCTTATATCCTTATTGTTTTAATCATCTTTTTATATAATGATTGTAACTCATTCTTCAGCAGCAGAAATTACTCACAAATGAGTACAATCAATCCATTTCCAAGAGGAAAAAATAAAATAATAATAATGATAATAATATTGAATTTCAAAAACTCACACATTTCACTTTTTAGCAAAAAACTTTTATTATTGATAGCAGTCTTCATTAGATCTACAAAATTTGAACATATATAAACATACAACCATTAAAATACATTATTTTATATAAACTTATTAAATTCCTATCCAACTTTTAAATTTTTTAAAATTAATTCCTAACCTTTTTAAATCATGTAATATCATTAACATATTTACATTCTTATTTTATATTCTTTTAAAATCTTTTATACCCTCTTTCTTTATAACACATATCTATAATATAACTAAAACAGCAATAATAATACACTACAAATGAATTTTATGATGACATATAAACCAACTTGTAAACTATAAATATATTTATATGTAGAACACACTAGTTTATTTTTTTTCATGTGTCAAAACAATGTTCAGGAAGTGAACCTGCAAACCCAGGACAACTGCTTGTAAGGCCGCTGTGCTGACCACTTGACCACCAACACTTGACCTACTAGTCTATTTTTTATTGATTCAGTATGCTTCTCCTACAGAAATATTTTTTAAAAGAGTGATTTATATACTGATATGATAAAGTCAATAGCATTGTTTACAATTACCAGGTTCATCGTGAAAGATTATTGGAATTATATAACATCTACATAATGGAATGAGAGTAAGAGTTTTTATTACAATTTGAAAATCTGGGGCATTAGTAATGAAAAATTAGTATTAAACAAAGTTAAATATTTGCTCCAAGTTTGTGTTGACTTTAGTATCTGGGATGTTTTGGATCTTAATGTATCTCATGTCAAAATGGAATGCAGGTTGATTGATGGAATTTTAAACTTAAACTGGTATATTGATACATTGTATATTTTCTGTACAAATTACAAAACCTGACATTGGCAAAAATAACTTAACTAAAGAAAATAAAAAGATAAATATTAATTCAGCTTTAAAGCAATAAATAATATTTTTCTAAAGTTTACTTATGAAATATCATAATTCTAACTTTCTTGGTGGAAAATCAATCCTTTAAAAGAAAATATCATTAAAGAAAAAACTTTTTAATGGAGAAATTAAAGGTTTGAAAGTTAGAATTAATATTAATATTTTTAATAATGCTCAGATTTTATTTCACAGATGTAAAACTCTCCACATAGTAGTGCCATCCAGTGCAAGCCAGAGTAATCAGTAGACACAGAAGGTTTGTGCATAAAATTGCTATCTAGTGCCTATTCATCCAATATCACCTGATTAGTTTCTAGCTCGTGGCTTTCATCAGTGAGGAGCCATGGATCTGAGAGCTCTTCACCTAGTGTTATCTCTGTGTAAACAGCTTGTGTAAGCATAAAAAAATGGTGATCGTGTGCTGTTTAGTGGTTTAAAGTCTTTATTTCATAAATTGTAGGGTCTAGCCTTTCATTATGTTTTTAGAGAATAATTTTTTTAGAATTGTTCCTAAAGTCGTCGTCCCCTATCTTTTGCTTAATCATAGATTAAGTTTATCAAATTTCTTTTTTAATCTCATCTCGAATTTACCATTTTCTACTCAAACATCTTTAAGGCAATATCTTTTTCATCATGATAAGGTTTCGATAAAAAATTTCTTCTGTAAAAGTTGTTAATGGAATCAATTTATAGAATTGAGAATTTATAAAGGTACTTATAATTTTCAAAAGATTATCATTTTTTGATCCATAGCATCTTTTTCCATATTATTACAGCATACTTAATTATTTGATTCATCCATTTCATACATGGTCTCCTTCTAGATCTTTTTGAACCCTTTGAAATTCAGCTAAATCTTCAACTGGCCATCATTTTTTCTATAAATCTGCCAAATTCTGTTTCATTTCTGCCTCTTAATTTTATCAATGATGATGAAATCAGCAACACCTCTCCTGCAGACCATCAGGTTGGAATATCAATAAAAGAAAGTTTTAAAATGCTTTAAGTGCTTGATTCCTTGACTATCATAAAGATCAAGAAACTGACAGACTCAAGCTATCAGACAATATATTTTAAGCGCACATATATAACTGACACAATTTTATCTTAATTAATATTGTCTGGTGAGGTATGCAGAGACTTTAAAACAACACGTTGATTTATACAAACATATAACAATAATCAAAAATAAACATAAACTAAATTACGCCAATTATAAAGTTATTTAGTATAGATCAATCCATTTCTAAATAAGGGATCGGAATTCAATTAATTTGAGTTTTATAAAAGTGTGTAAAGAGAATAAAATCTGTCTAGATTTTAAATTATCATATATATATATACCTAGGTTTTGTTATAGCTTTTTCTGGGTTGCACTCCTGTGTTCTTGAAAGTTGATTGAGTTCATGGTTGGCATTGCCAGTTTCTTTTAATAGTTTGACCCTCTTCTTTCTGGGGAAGCAGGTATTTTGGGTTTTGTTCAGTAGTAATATGGTGGTCAAGAATATTTATTACTTTTCAGGCAATCAAAGTGAAAGAACTGGGTCATGAACATTAAATGACCACCCCTTTATGAACCTGCCCTGCATAGTGATGTTCAGGTATTCACATAAACATCTCTACATTGCTAATAGATGAACTGGTCATTCTTGATTAACAGTGTGACAAGCTCCTAGCTTCAAATGTTAGATTATCTGAGACATGGGATCTTATTACATTAACAGGATGATTCCTTTGTAACATTTGCTTCGATCCCAAACTAAACTTTATCTGAAAATGGGATTACAATATCCTATAGATCAGACTTTTGCTATGTAATCAGTATATAGCAATTTGGATACACTACTTTTGTGATACTCTGCATAAAATGTCAGTATTACCGAGATGTTGATACCTTTCCTTTGGTGAAGCCTAAGGTCACTAATCACCATGTAGCCGAGTGCAGTATCTAACAGGACAGTGTGGGTGATTGCTCAGTCTACATCCATGGTGGCAGTAGATAATGACAACAGGTTATTTCTTATCCTGATTATTAACATATTTCAATTTATTGATTACATGGTATAGATTATATACTCATTTTACTACATATAATTAAGTCTTGTATTTTATTATTCCCATTTACGCTTTGTAACATTGTACATTCTTAATAAATTATTGAGATATAAAATGTCAGAAAACCTTCAACAATACAAACTCATTGTCTGAGGTCACAAGGGTCATTAATTTCAAATTCTTTTCCTAATTAATTAATCCTTCTTTTCCTAATTAGTTAATCCCATCTTTTCTTAATTACAACATTAATCAATTGGAAATATTACTGATTTTCAGTAAAATCTAATTCCCTCATGATTAGACAATTTACAAAATTATTATGATCTTTGATTAGATCATAATTTTCTCTAATTAAATAGTTTTCAATAATAAATTTATACAGTCATTTACATTACTCTGTTACAATTTAGTTTTTTTAATCTTCATTTTCATCATAACATTTTGGAAATTTTTTTTCTTTTAGTTAAAAGAACAGACAAGCCATCTTTTGAAATAGAAAATCTAAAAAAATTCCTACATTACAATATATTTTAATTATATTTTTCACTCGTCTATTTTTTTTCTTTTATTTATTAAATTTAGATTAGGATTCAGAGCTTTACTTAATTTTTAAAATAATTTTACTCTTTTAAATTAATTTGACAGTCCTTTTTATTTATAAAAAATATATATACACTCTATTATTTTTTCTGAATATTATTTCAAATGTTTCATGTAGCATATTGTATGGATAGCTTACAATCCTGATCAAATCCACCCTAATGTATCTACATGACATCAAGTTAAACCTATTGAAAACATAAACTGAGATAATAGGTTAGATATACATTATCATATTTTTATGAAAACAGACATTTAGACATGTAAGCATTAAAGGTTTGATTTAATAGTTCCTAAATCAAGATAGTGTTAAAATGAAATAAATGCTCTTTTTCAATGGAAAGTAAAAAAAAAACCTATTTAAAAATATCTTTCATGTCTTGCATTGGTGGTCGAGAGGTCAGCGCGATTACCTTGTACTTGCAGGCAGTTACCCGGGTTGCTGGTTCGCGTCCCGGCCGATGCTATGACACTTAAAAAAAAAAAAAAAACCTTTCATATATATACTAACAGTAAGTCATTTGTCAATGTGTAAACATCACTATTTAAGACTTAAACTTTGTAGGCATGGTGATGACCTAGTGTCAAGTCATTACCTAGACAACCAAGTGTTAGAGAATAAGAGTAGAATTTTACTACAGAATTTTATTACGTAATTTTAACTTTATCTGCAACCAATATATATATATGCAACAATAAACAACCGCAGCAATTAAAAAGGAAATGAAAAACTTGTAAACTACATAATAGACAGGGTATGAGCACAGACTTTCACATGACCCACCACTCTCCACACTATGTCATAACACTGATACACCTGAACACACATATGTCAAAAAGATAAATAATCACCAATATACGTATTTCATGCTAAACCAGCAATCATCAGTTGGTCCTGATTACCATCTCTACACATATATGCTACAAGTGATCAGATATATATTAAGATAGCAAATCCCCCCCCCACTTTAATGGACAGGCTTCAATGTATTCCACACTCCAACTCTTCAACTGTCCATCCAATTGAAAATCTGATGATGGAATGCTCAAAGGCCACCCTGTCTATTACATATATAGACACAGGTGTATATATAAGCCTGTGAATTTCATCTAAACTACATAATGGAAAACAAGTCCAGTATAAGAGCAAACCCAGTCAATTTCTGTCCTCTTTTATTATTTAACAAACACGCAACCAACATCTAAAAATCGAACCATAGAATGTAAGATAAGATGGACGACATGTTCGAAAATCTTATTTTAATTGCATAATTTTTACAGTGCAAAAAGTTGAAGGAAATCTCAATTAGTGCTTAAAATAGAGAAAGTTGATAATTTTCTAACAATAATGAAAAAACTGAATTAATTTTAAGTTGATAAGTAAAAATAACAGACTGTGCTATTATTTGAACAAGAGGAAAGAAAATAATATATTGCCAGCATATATAAATACTTGGACGAAGAAGTAAATTTTCATTTATACAAATAACAAATTGAAGGAAACTGAATTTATTATAATGTATTAAGCAATGTACTCTGGCTAAATAAAGTCACCCTAGGATCAGAGCACTACCGTCCCAGTCATAAAGTGTGATGATTTGACTCATCTGTATACATAACGCCTAAAGAAGTATCAAACTCCTCATCTGAAATGTCTGAATGCAACTGCCAAAATGGGAAAAACATCATTTCATGTGCATTCCCAGAGAATTTGAGCAAGCGATGGAGGATTTATTGGAGTAGAATGAGGAGAATAAAGATAGACTGCATCCATGAGAGATATTATTAATAGATTCAAGGACTTTAATCAGGGTGATTTGAAAAGAAATTGATTTATCATATGTTATATATATATATGCATTTGTAAAATTCTGTTATTTCATTGTCACACTTGGAAGTTTCAATGCACTTATGTTTGGAATAGTCCATTATGTTGAAAAGTAATACACCTGGGTCTCATTTTACGTGATAGATAGGTTCCTCAGAAAACACGCGCAAATGAAATCACGCAAAAATAGATGTAACTTACATTGAAAAAGGGGGGATGTGGTCTGTGATTTTTCAAAATTCACGTAAAAGCAAAGCACCAACATAAAATTACTTTAAAATTCGCACACAAAAAAAATAAGGAAATAAAATATGACTAATAAAAAATTTCAAATTTGAAAAAAATTGATACAAGACAAACTTTTTTTAACTATAATATTTAATTTTATTCAAAATAATATATTTTTATGCATAATTTACAGTACAGTAATTTACATTTTTTTATACACATTTTAATTATTATTGCTATTTGCCGAAATACACGTTCGTTTGCAAACTGGTAAAAAATCAGATTCTCACAAGAGGAAATACAACTAGCACCAAGTTCACTCTCATGTTGTGTTAATGGTTTTTTATTGACAATGTAATTAGTAATTAATCTTTGAGATGATGATTTTATTAATTGTTTATGAACTTAGACTTATGATAATAAAAAGACATTTATTCACCACTGCTGGGAAAAATTTAATTAAAACTAACAACTAAAAATTAAATTCTTATTTTTGTCTTTAATTTTCAATTCCGTTTAAAAATCAAATTTCGTTTCACTGCTATTACTCATCTTTTAAAAATAAACTTGCGGACACTAAATGATTAATAATTGATTACATTCTTTTTTAAAATGCAAAAACAGAATGTGATTTAAATGCAAAATTAACACGCACAATGTTTGAACAAATTTACATTATAATCTTGTAAAATTTAATGGGTGTATACATAAAATGTGGAAATCATGATTTTAATTTCATTATTGCATAAAATCTTACTATTATAAAGCACTGAAAATATTGAAATTGCTAAGATGAAAGTCGAATTCCAATAATGTGCTATTACTTTCAATATAACGTAAGTGCACGAAATTTATTATTTAAAGTAATAACGCATTATCGGAGTTCGACTTCCGGTGAAACATAAATCACGTAACTTCAAAATCATGTTAAATAAGTCCGTGTAAAAAGAGACCCAGGTGTATAGTAAGGGGGGAGGTATGAAGTTAGATAAGTTTTTTTTTTGTATGTAAATAAAGTTTCAAGTTCATTCCCTCTGTAGTGACTTGACATTTGGACACCACCATGAATTATGGGATAAGATAATTTTCTGATTCTATTCCATAATAATTACCCACACTATTACAGGGCAAAAATTGTGTTAATTGTTTATTTAACGAATGATAGTCATATTTAATTTATTCGGCATGAATGAATAATTTTCTTATATGAATGTCCCTTTTCTATCAGTTATACATAGATAGAGGAGTTCCAGAGAAGGATGGCAAGTCTTTTATATATATTCTGATAAATTAGCTAGTCAGATTCACTATCGTTGCAATATTGAATCAATTTTTTTTTTATCATATTTACCTGCTTTGTAAATACTTCATATCTTGTCATGTACATCTGCCATGGAAAGGGTTGGAATTATAAACCCATTTAATCATGAATATGGTAGAGATACATACTTGACACACAGATGTATATACATAGTTTTTTTTATTATCATGTAAAGCGTTTGAATTTTATCTGTTATCAAATAAACATTATCAGTTTGATTTAAATTAAAATTGTTCTCTAGTTTATCAAATCATTCATACATACATACATCAATTTATTTAACTATATACATGCACACACATATGTAACACAGCAGTAGTGTTGGATGTATTTTAAATCAATGGGAATCTCTATAGAGGTGCGATAATTTCTATATGTACAGTAAATTCACCCCTGAAAATAGTCGAAAGCAACATTCTTCCTGAGTTTGAATACTGAGGTGTAATGAAATCTGAAAGTGGAGTAAGGTATAGATGAACTAGCCTAAATTGTGTCTGAATTTAATGTGCAAACTTAGAGCTAGCCTATTGGAGGTAGATACAATTATTGGTTAGGTACTTCATCACATCATTCACAACATCCTATCCAAAGACCCTAGGCCCAACCATAGTAAGATGTGTTCCCCCCTCTTCTGGTGGAAAACCCAGACCATTACAACATATATTTATGTGTGTGCTACAATATATAACTATAATAAAAAATTATTAAAAAATTAGTACATTTAATTTTACTAAATAAATAACATCAAAAATGGTTGTTTAATAAGAAATATATTATTTAATAAAACTTCTTTTATTTTGAATAAACAATATTATTACTTTTAGTTTGTTTATATGATTACATAAATGTATAAACAATATTGTTATTGGTTTGCTCTAACATTTTGTAAGTTATTTAAATAAAGATTTATTCCAGATATTAATTTTTGTTATATTTCTGTTTGCTGTATAATGTGTATTATAATTACATACAAAAACAATTGTTATTCAGAAGACAAAATCTAGATAGCACTATATGATGTGACAGCTTTAATTGTTCTCCATAGTGAGAGTTTTATAGGTTTTCAACATTTGATTTTGGTATTGAATATTTATTCTATATCAGAATATAATAAACTGAACTTGATTTGATAAAAATTTACATCTGAAGTAAATTCTAAAAAATCACATTTGACCTTTTCAATTATTGAAAAGAAAAAATTATAATAAAAACAGACAATGGTTTCATCATTTAACAGACAGAAGAAGCAGATTGATCTCATAAAATCAATGATTTCTACTTTTATTGGCATTTGTGTATATAATGTGAACAAACAAATTCCAATAACTAATAAATTAACACATTATGCTTTAAAATATCAAAATTGTTTTATAATTTTTATAATAATATATTGTATTCCAATAGATAATTTGCAATGACATGTGCTTTATTAATTGTTGTGCTAGAATTTATTACTTTGGTTTTTTTTTTTAAAATAGTATATTATATATGTATAAAATTATTGTATATTTTTGATTTTTAATAATTATTACATGATTATTGTGCAAAAATAAGCATGAATCTTAATCAACTTTACAAAAAATCAAGGTTTTAGTCATTCAAAAAAAAAATTCAAAGTAATCTTGCAAAGCATGTGAAATATGTTACCAATGACATAACATGTCAAGGCTCATTAAAATTTGTTTGAAGTCGTCTCATTTTCGATTATCCTAATGACTAGATTTTTTTAAAATTAAAATATCAGAATAAAATATTCATGATGTTTTAATTTTAAAAAAAATAATGAAATATCTCAATAAATGACTGCACAGACAAGACTTCTGCAGTGCTTTTTTTCAATTCCTGCACACAAAGTTCTTCACTTTGATAAGTATATGGTCAATGTTCATTGTATATATATATACACACACACCATGTTTTCCATAAAATAAGACCTAACCAGAAAATAAGCCCCAGCATGATTTTTTTAGGATGCTTACAATGTAAACCTTATTTTAAATATAAAGTCTGCTTAAGATTGTCAGAAAGTCAGATGAATTTTGATTATCCATTGAAGCACACATACTTATTGTAATGGTAATGTTTTTACATTTCATGCAACAAAATCCAGAGTTTGGCAAATTACCCCAAAGCTGATCTGGCTGAGGTTAAGACCTCAAATAGATCACATCTCAGTTCCTTTACCAACACTCCATGATTTACTATCCTATGGATGACAGATCAGATGTTACACTCAGCCTCTTAATTCCGGCAGTAGCAAAGGGTGGAACATAAGACTCAAGGAATAATGAATAAATTAAGACTAAGGTAACACACCTATGGCTGATTAGATAATGCATATATTAATAACTAACAAGATTTGGAATGAGTTGCAAATAACACACCAAACATTTATAAGTTTTAAAGTATTTAATTATTAAAATATAAGAGATAAATTATACAAAATGGAAGAGCATTGGGATTTACACTCACAGTTGTTTTACAATGATGAGCTGGTTCAATACAAGTTCTCATTTTTTAGGCACTTAAACTCATTTAATATAATATTTATTACAGATTATTATTATCTATCATTTCCAATCATGCCTTAATTATGCTATGCCATTCCTACAAGGTTTGCTAAGAGCTAAATCTTACAAGAATGATAACATTAAATATAAATTACTTATTAAAATTATGTAATGAGTAATAAATGTGTTCCCTATGCAGATCATTTTATATAAACTAGATCTGATATTCAGATTAATGCTGAACTGAATAATATTTTGGAGGGTGAACTGGCAATTTGTGGCATAGCTTCAGAGACTATGGAATTGCATAAACTAAATAAGGGTTGTGGCCTGAATGTGTGATTACTCATGGGATTCATTACCAAGTAATCAGTTTCCATGGACTGTATGAGTTGCTATCATGAAATATAAAAACATTTAGTTTGGGTGATTGGAGCAGCTTAATGCATGTTTCTGGACCTTCATGTTCCAGTTCTAAAAGAGAGCTATCTGAAGTAAGAATAATGGGGTGGCCCTTAAAACCAGAAGTCCATCTTTATAAGCAAATATATATAGCAAGGCATATTTTGCACATATGTGCTTTATATAGACACATTTGTAATGCTTTCCAAATATCAAATATTAAAATTAATAAAATGCTAAATCTATAGTTGCAATCTTTGAAACTACTATATACCAGTTCATGGATTAGCATACATAAAACATGCTAAAAAGGTTAATTGAAGTAATCTAGCTTATAAATTAAATCCATATAGTTTATGATAATAAACTAAGGAGGAAAAAGCATATTTGGGGTTTACTTAGTTCTTATAATATGCTTTATAATATCACTCTTGCAATTATCTAACTAAATATAATTTATTAACATGCAAACCTTATGCTAAGCTAAAACATAGTAGCTTAACTAACATATATGAATGAGATATCAAAATGGAGATTTTTGGGCTGCTGAAGGTCAGCATAAACCATTTACAAGAACTTCTAATCATGTGTCTAATATTATTAATATTAATAATTTTACTTTTGAAACATGGAATATCATAATTTAATGAAATAAACAATAAAATATAAAATAAGATACGCATGATCACAGATTAGAAAGATATAGATATAATAATACCCAATTACAGTTATTGTAATTTAGGAGAAGGTTATTAAATTGTAAATATTCATTTAAGTAGGCAAGATTCTTACAAAGATTCTTATTATTAAATTAAAAGTTACATTATAATATTTATTATAGTTATATTAAAGCTTAATTTATTAAATAACATTTAAGTTATAAATTTATGAACATTCAATTATATAGCTAGCTTGAGATTATTAAAGCAGTTTAATTTAGTATTTATTTTTAAAGAGCTCTGTGGGAAGATATGTTTACCGACAATCTTCTAGCTGAGGCATTCTTCATGGCATTTAGCACTGATATTCTCTGCTGATCTGGCTTGTCCGCTGTTTTCTTGGCAGGCTGTTGGTCAGACACTCTTTTAAAAAGAGATTTTAAGTTCTGTAAACATTTGGTTATATGTGTAATCTTATCACCTCTGGAATTGGAAATTTATATGCCAATAAAAGTATATAATTGCATTGCAATGCTTATAAAATCTATATTGCATTGTAACTTCATTTGCATATATATGTAGATGTGCTTATATATATATATATAATGTCTACACAAGTTACATTATTTATTTATTTAATTTACCTAAGTATACATATTACAACTATACATTTACAGACATTAATATACTAGATGTACACAAATATATAAATATACGCACATACACTTAATGTTATTACACATTAAAATATGTTATATAATAATATATGTGAACTTGGAGAAGTTTGAATTAGGGAAAGAATACTACTATGGGACATAGTAGGTGAAATGGGATGATAAACCAAATAATATTTCAATATTAAATTATACTGGGGGAGGAACAAATAATCACAAATTTTGTAATGAAACTTGTATATTTATTTTTAGGTATTCAAAGTATAATCTATTTAATGCAATTCAGTATAATCTATTTGATACAATGCACTAGTTTAGACATGTTTTTCACTTTCAAAGTAGTCCACAAAACTTGCAATGTGATGCCCTTTAACACCTCTGTTGTTTTTTCTTCACACTTTTAGATCCATAAAAAAAGAGGTATTTTTTTATTCAAGAGATTAAGAAGAAGATGCATGGAATGAGATCGAGCAAATATGGCAGATGTATAAGCTGGGTCATACTGAATTTAATTAAAAATTGTATCACCCTCAAGCTTTATGTGACAGCTCTATCATGGTGAAACATGCATTCCTCACTTTGTCACACAATGAGACATTTACATTTTACCACATCACACAAAAGTTTCAGAACATGTACATTTTTAAATGCCTGATCATTATGAATGAATTCTGAATGAATGATTCTGTTTGTATTTTAAAAAAAATCAGCAGCATTTTAACATTTGATTTCATTTGCCTTGCTTTTTTTTGGAATGTGGTGAGTTTAACACTTTTGTTAAACCACTTGAAATCTTGATTTTCTAGAGCAAGCTGTTTCAAGCAGTACAACTGTTTACTGTGCCATTTTCCTAAAAGAAACATAATTTCATGTTATTCCAATTTTTCAGCCTCATAAAGTAGTGGGTGTAAAAAATAAAACATGATATGAAAATAAACCCTAAAATATATTTTGGAGGAAAAATTAATATAAGATCCTGTCTTATTTTCAGGTAAACATGATATGTTATACTGATAAAGTGGTGAAATATTGTCAAAAAAAGCTTTTTAGTATTCCAAGAACATAATTTTTGTGGTGTTATTTATTTATTTGTATTCAAAAACAGGACATTATATTTATTTACATATTATGCTCAATTAATTTTAAATAGCAACTGTAGATCCATTATTAGAAAATTACATTTGTTTTTCATTATATTTGTTTTTTTTTTCTAATCCTATGAGAAATCAGGTCATTGAGTACAATCATTATGTAAGTATATTCTTTATGATTTGGTGCAATGATAGATTGGTAAACTCTGGATCTCATGATTTATGGATTATGATCCATTTACTTCTGTTGCTAAAATTTCTCATGAATTTTCAAACAATAAACGATTGGGTTATCATTATACTACACAGATATTGTTTTCAATGATTTTCTATTTTAAATTTTATGAAATATTATTTATATATATATATTGGCATTTGGGTGAAAATATGATTCTGTTACTATTGAGGATTATGAAATGTGAAGATTGAGATCTTACAATATCCTTTTATTTTTATTTTTGAACATTTTTTGGGTGGAGATTAGTTTTTGACTTTGTAAATATGTCCTTATCAACTACAATGTCATATATTCTCTCATTGCTTATGCATGTGTTTCCAATTTTCACTCTCCTTTGACGCCATCTACTCTAAGCTTGGGTAATCATTGAGCATCATATTGATTTAATATTACAACATTGGCATTCCTGAAGACTAGGATTCAATACTGAAATTAATGCACTTATATATTTAGAAGCCAGTTTGTATTTTATCTTGTTCAAATTAATATCCAGAAATTAAAAAAAAAACTTCTAAAGTTTCAATCCCAGGTTAAGCCCCTTAGACAAATGTATATTTTGGCAATGCATACTGGTGACTTTCTGGTCTGCTATTTTTAATTATTTATTCAGCTTCCAGTGTCTGATTCCATTTATTTTCAGATCTTCCTGATGGACCAATTTTTTTAGCTCTTTTGGAATTAAGTGTCTGCTGGTATTAGTTTAATAGGAATCTTTCTAGCTTTGATGTTTTTAAACCTTCCACTATATCTTGATGTATCTGTAGATATGTAATTAAGTTTCCATGTTATCATCTCAAGCTATCTTTTTATAATAAGTGAAAAACTAATTTGGCTCATTAGAATTTATATATCAATTTTATTTGTATTTTGTTTTTACCATATGACTTTGGCACCATATAGAGAATACACTAGCCATTTTGGTTATGATATAGATGTACATATTCTAAAAATGAAGTTATTATACAATATTCATAGTAATAATTTAAAATGATATACCATCAACATACTCTAATATATTTATTCATTACGATTCCAAGATTTTAGAGCCATCTATTTGGAAGATTGAATAATCAGTGGATTCTACTTTATATAAACTTTAATATCATTATACCATTTAGTTTTTTTTTCATATGTCATAGCATCGGCTGGAGGCGAACCTGCAACAACCGTCTTCAGCCAACTGCTTGCTTGCAAGGCTGCTGCGCTGACCTCTTTGCTAACAACCCTTGACTCCATTTAGTTTTTATTGATAACTCAAGCTTTCCTAGGTAGTTTTAGAATAACACTTGGAATTTACAATAATTGATTAGGAAATATTGTGTTTAAAAATTAATAAAATATTTTTTTAAAAAAATTTAAAATATCTGTAAAATGTCTCACTAACAGAAGAAAAAAAACATAATGAATAAATAAATCAGTTGGAGAAAGTTTTCTTAAGTCAACTGAATGATTTGTTTTTCTATTGCAACTCTAGTAAATTTTTATCCTTGACATGCTACGGTTTAATATTCCCATTAAGCCTTGGTGCTATCTATTTAGTATTCTGTTTGTTGTATCTTTTTAAATTTTTATAAGTGATGAGTTAATAAAAGTTATTTGAACTCTGACAAATAATTTAGAAATGTGAAATAGTTTTTTTTTTCTTGTTTAAATATTTAGACATGTTGTTTTAGTCTTTAAATTGGCACTATTAATTTGCTCGTCTTTAGAATAATTATAGTTTCATAGAAACCTTTGAACACAGCAATCATAAAAATTAAACAGACAATGAGATTTTAAATCTCGAACACAAACTGTATTAAAGAATAGCTTTAAAAAATAGGTTTATATTTTTTGTTATGTTTTCATTTACCATCGTCAAACTTCCTCCACTCACAACTTTGACGCCATCCATTTCAGATAAATACAATAATGCTTTATAGGTTTACAATTAGAAACAAACATTTTTAATTGTTAACAATAACAGTCTTTTAAAATATTTTTTATGATATTATTGCAGTTTCGTTTACTAAATAGAAAACATTTTTACTTGTTAATCTTAAATAGTTTTACAAAGTAACATTTATATATACAATATTATTTTTGCTTTACAAGTGTTGAAGTTTCTGCCTTCGCAATTTTGTTAGCTTATACTTTTGATGCATATATTTATGATTATTACTAATTGTTTATCAGACTAGAGATTATCATATTATTCTTAATCCAAATATACATATTAAACTTAGTTAAAGTGTAATGTATCTGCTTTTAACTAATGATAAAACCTAATAGTAAAGATTTTTTTTTTTTAAATGAAAAACAGCATACTTGGAATTTTCATTGCTTTTTTATATATAATTTACTCGTTTTTAGTCTGTCTGTTTAAATGAAATCTTGTAACTTAATTTTTGTCCACTTTCTAATTTCTGACCTAGTTAAAACTTTGCAAAGATATATATACACCAGGGTCTCATTTTATGCAGATTTATTTAATGCGATTTTGAAGTTATGTGATTCATGATTCTTCTTAATAACTTTGTATGCAGTTTTCTTTTATGCGATAAAAATTATTAGATCAGAAGTCAAGCTCCAATAATGTGCTATTACTTTAAATATAAATTTCACGCACTCACGCCATATTTAAAGTAATAGCGCATTATCGGAGTTTGACTTCCATCTAATAATTTCAATATTTTCAGCATTTTATAATAGTACTGTAATAGATTTTATGCAATAAAGAAGTTCATAATTCACTTAAAATCAGAATTTCCCCATTTTAAATACACACATTAAATTTTACAAGACTATAATGTAAATCTGTTCAAACATTATAGATTAAAAATACTATGTTTGTTGTTGTTTTTGCATTTTAAATCACGTTATATTTTTGCTTTTTATAAAAAGAGTATGTAATTAATTAATCATTTAGTGTCCGCAAGTAATAAATTTTACAAGATTATAATGTAAATCTGTTCAAATGTTATAAATGCCTATACGATGTATGTTGTTTTTGCATTTTAAATCGCGTTCAATTTTTGCTTTTTATAAAACAAGTACATAATCAATTAATCATTTAGTGTCTGCAAGTCTATTTTTTAAAAGGTGAGTAACAGTGATGGGCACAATTAAATATGGCAATTATAATCTGATTTTTAATTGTAATTAACAATTTAAAAATTACATAACGAGGTGATGTGAAACGATGAAATTTGATTTTTAAATGGAATTGAAAATTAAAAAATTAAAGACAAAAATAAGAATTTAATTTTTAATTGTTGGTTTTAATTAAATTTTGCCCAACAGTGGTGAGTCGGTGTCTTTTTATTATCGTAAGTCTAAGTTCTTATTTTTATTTTAAACTTTTAGTTTACTCTAATGGAGAGATAAAAAACACCCAAGAAAATGAATTTCTTTGGAAACAAAAATTTCAGTTTTAGATCACTTAGCAAAATAGGAAGAATCAACAGCGATTGGAAAACATGTTAGTTGTATTTCCTCTTGACTTCATTTAGGAGAAGCTACAGTACCTCACATCACATCATGATGAATCTGATGTCTCAAATAGTGATAATAATTAAAATATCATACATGTATGAAAAAAATGTAAATTACGCATAAAAATATATTGTTTTGAATAAAATTAAATACTGTAGTTAATAAAAAAAGTTTGTCTTGTATCAATTTTTTTCAAATTTGAAATTTTTTATTAGTCATATTTTATTTATTTATTTTTTTTATGCGAATTTTAAAGTAATTTTATGTTGTTGCTTTGCTTTTATGTGATTTTTGGAAAATTACAGTACGTATCCCCATTTTTCAAGGTAAGTTAAGTCTATTTTTGTGCGATTTCTTTTGTGCGCATTTTCTGAGGAACCTATCTACCACATAAAATGAGACCCAGGTGTATATTCCTCATAACAATACTTTTTTTTTCAGGCTTGCAAACAATTTTAGCAAAAAATTAGTACAAATTTTACATGTTTATGTGTAGCTTTAAGCTAGGTCTACTTGTAATGTAAAAGTGAATAATTTATTAAAACTAAAAGTAGAAAACAAAAAGTGGACACTTTTATTCATGTAAATGCAGCAAAAAAGAAAAAATAAATTTTCTTCTGCTTTCACAAATAAAATGGGCTGTGCTTATGTTTAGAAATAATCTTAGTTCCACTATCTCTCAGTTTTTATGGGACTTTTATTAAACAATAATTACTATTTAATATTTTAAACTTAATATACTTCATTGTTTTGTTATTATATATAAATAAATCCTTAAGAATCATTTAAATAAATGTGCACATAATGCTTAATTTCATGTATTATTGCTAACCTATTCATGAGATAAGTAACTTTTTTTAAGTCTAATAAACTGGTATATATATATAAAGTAGGCATTATTTGCAAATTTATTTAAATGATTTTTTGGGGGCATCTGATTGGTGAATTATTCCAGTAACATTTTCAGAGTTGGCTGTTCTACAAATAAGTTATTAATATCAATATTACATATTTTATAATCTGTAATTTATTTATCAGCTTGATAAAATGATAAAAAAATTTCACTTCTCTTTATATAAAATATAACTAAGAATATTTCCAAACGCTAGAACTCCGTGCTATTATTTATGAAAACTGCTGGGGAAAAAATTAAATTTTTACATTTTTTATTTAAGATTTTTTACTTTTAATTGAAAATGAAAAACTATAGATTAGGAAAGAAACTTCTGAATTAAAATGCATTGTATAATTAGCTAAAGCAATCCAATTATCTACAAAATTTGGTATTTCTATAACTATCATTTCTTCAGAAGCAAATTGACACTATTTATGGAATTACATAGCTAAATACAAGAAGTAAAATTTAATACAGTTACAGAATTTATTATTATAGAATTACAAAAAATATTTAAAGAATAATATTCATTAGGTAATAATTATTTTTTAATAAGTCTTAATAGTAAAAGCTTTATATATAACAGATTTATTTTATTAGTTTGCTTTGGCTGCCAAATCTAATATTACAAGTTTATTTAGCTTTAGTTTATAAGTGTTTGCTCACCTGGAATCAGAAAAATATCAGTGGCATCAATCCAATTCATTATATTGCTGATGATAATTTAAGGCATTACCTAATATTTCATTTTAATTGTTGTGTTCTTTCAAGATGCTTTTCCCATTAATAACAATTTTCTTTCTCTATGTTGGTTACACTGTTTAATATGATCCATAAAATTGTATTTGATTACTCATGGTAGCATTGTAATATGTGATCTGGAAATGCAGTTATGCTGTCAGATGAAGAATAGTAATTTGTAAACCATGAAATGGTTGTTTTTAAAAAGTATTAACTTATATACCCTTCTACATGCATTGATAAAATTATAAAAAAATTAAACAAATGTATCTTTCTTATTATTTTTACAATGCTTATTTTATTAAAATTAATCAACCTGACAGTTTCGATTGACCAGCAATCTTCTTCAGAGCTATAAGATATATATAGATATATGAACACACAAATATTTTATCATACAAACAAGCAACATTATATCACCTTTTAAACTGACTCATTTTTATATCTTATTACATATATACGGGCATCGGTATACAGTCAATATATATATATTGTAACATTATAGTTACACTGTAAATTGGCTGTTTTGGATTTAAAGACTATAAACAATTTTATTGATTTTGATTAATTAATTTGTTTTTTTATAGTTAATCAAATGTGTTTATCACTTTCATTTTGTTAAAGAGTATAAAATATAGTCATTATTATATTCAGTCTCTCATATTAACGTTTAAAAGAAATATAATAATTATAAAGTATTTTTGAACAGATTTATAAGCTGATTTTAAGTGGACTTCTAAATTTTGTGTGAAGAAAATGCGTATTTTTCTTTGCTATTTTTTTATTAAAATTGTCAATTATATAATAGTAGTTCAAAAATAGAAATAGATAATAGGATTATAAAATGCAGCATTACATTTAATCATATATAAAATAAACAGATTAAATTTTATGTTATATGCATGTTCGTGGGTAAGCATATGTGTTTAAATCAAATGATTTTAGATTTAGCAAAAGTGATTTAGTTTGCCAAAAATATATATTAGGTAATAAATTATTTATTAAAAGTTAATTTAAATATGTGTAATAGATATCTGGGAAATTTGAAAATTTACGATTCATTTATTTGTTTTGTGTAAAAATACTGAAAATTGTTTTGTCTTGAAGTCCGGAAGTGAAGATCTTTACTGCTTTCATTTTAAAAATCTTAACATTTTGAGCATCAGAATCTATAGTAACATTTCTGAGTCAGTGCATGATGGGGAATATTAACTCACCTAGACTTCATGTGATCATCAGTACAAAAATTGAATTTGGAAAAAGTTACATCAGTGGGAAAAAATGTTCATTGCTTGTAGGACCTCAACCAGTCCTAATTTTTACATAGCCATTTTGTTTTTCATCAACCTGATGGCAGGCTAGGGTTTTTAATTAGGCAGGTATCTTGCTAGGCATAGAATTTCTTCATCATTGTTCCAGAGGAGAGATGGGCCACAACAAAATAACCAGAAATGACCATCAGTTTCATTTATAAGATTTTATTTCAAGATATTTTATATGTTAGTCAACTACAAATATAAAATAGACAAATTGATTGGCGGAATTGCTGCTCATTATTGAAAAATTGTTGGATTTTCGTCAATTGAATAACAACGATTAATAACTCATATATTTTGAACAATTGTTTCTAAATTTAAAACAAGTTGCTGGATGTATTTTTCCACAAGCTAGTACAAAAATGCTTGGTTTCTTCACTACATAAAAGGATATTTGTAAGTCACAAGAAAATGAACTTGATCTCGTCTTCAATTATAAAAAAACAACATATTTTTAAGTAATAGTATTTTTAAAATCAAAGATGCTTCATACAAACTTGTTACTACAAGATTTTTTTTCAAGTTTTTTAGCTTTGTAGCATACAGAACATAATCCTTAGTCACTGGTTCTAATGTTTTGTGGGATTAATCATGAAAGTAAAAATGGAAAGAGCTGGCAGATCTTTGACATGGAGAGTTTATTCACAAATGTATCTTGTGATGAAGCACTCTCTAGTGCAAGAAAAGGGTTAAATGAGAATAATAGCTTATAAAACAGAACAACTCTTTCCATTGTTCTCTTTCAAGATAATTTTATTTGACCTAAAGACGAATACAAAGAAACAACAAAAATTAGCTAGGTAAGGTTACATGATGATGTATACAAAGAAAGATTGATCCAATAGTCAGTAAAATACAAATGAGTGTAAGTGAAGAACTTAGTTATTGGACACAAGGTGAATATATCATTCATCCAAGTCCATAATAACATCCCATTGCCAGTAAGCCCTGTTTGGTGAACTATGGTTGGAGAATTATATTAAATCTTCATAGTTATTTTCAAGTAAATTATTTAGGGGGTGGTTGATCAGTTACTGTTTAGGCCAGTTACTTTCAATAGAATACAGAACTCTTCTAACAAAATCAAGAGATGGTTGTGAGTGTCACCCTTAATAAGAAACCATTCATATGGACGTACTTGAAACCACAGCCATATGTCTGCGTTTCCTTTGCTTATTGTATAGATATATAATAAAGCACTATTACAAACATTCTAGATAATATATATAATTAAACTACAAGTATAATATATATACAGAAATTTTAGATGAAATTAGAATAGATTTGAACGCAGACTTTCAACTTGCTTCAGTTATCCATTCCATCTTATACAATTAATACACATAACTGATTATATATGTGTGTGTAGGAGCTAATGATCTGAACCAACTGATGAGTGCTGGTTCAGCATGAAATATTTATATTGGAGATGATTTATCTTTTTCACATGTATGTGGTCATGTATATCGATTATATAAGTTGGAGTGGATAGCTGAAGGGAGTTGAAAGTCTGTGTTCAAATCTATTCTAATTATATATATATATATCATATCCACTTCAATTAATTTCACAATAGATTCACAGTAAGAACAAACAAATAATACTATTAGATATCTTGCAACAAGTCTCTGTTATATAAAATTAAAACTACAATTTATAGAAAATCTATACAGAGATAAAAAAAAAAAAATACCTAGCATATACATCCAATCAAGACAGAAACACAAAACGTAGAGTTGTATTAACATTATCAAATCAAGCAGAAAAAAATTGATTCAGAAATCAGTAATTAGTGAAAGAAACAATCCTACAAAGAACAAACTCTTATGAAGAATGTTTATCCATCATATGTAATTAAGAGAACTTTAAATAAAAAACAAGAAACTTATTAAAAGGAAACAAGTTAATTTTCAACTCAATAGATAACTTTTAGATAAATGCTGGCTTTGGGTTGGTATTTTTAGATCTAGTGTCTGAACCTACCCTGGCACCTCTCTGAGGAGTGTCAAAGCATGAAACCATGGTCAGGGGTTTGGGGGGTTCCTGACATAGATATTTTAAAAACTTTCTTTGGCTAAGCATTTATCACAAAGCTTGTTGAGGAATTGGCAATCCTCAATGTTTATTATTTACAAGCTTAAGAAAATAGGGTCATGTGATCAATGACTTATTTTGAAATTTATTACAGTTTATACATATATACCAAGGAAAGCAAACATACCAAAAAAAAATCTGGAATTAATATAACATCAGAAGAGCTTTTCAAACCAATCCTAACACCTACAAAAGTTCAATTTGAAATGTTGAAAAACAAAAACTTTATTTATAATGTACCATGTGAATGTGAAATGATATTCATTGAAAAGTAATTAAAATGAAATCATGATGATAAGACATAAAAAAACACTTATATCTAATGTAACATACTGTAAGTACTATCAAGTATATGTTTTATTGGGAAAAGACAAAAATATTGGACAGAAAAAAAAAAATACAAAAAAGAAAATTCAAATGAAAATGGTTCACATAAAATTGCCAAATAGCTCCATATTTTTGTAGATAAAACACCAGTCAACGCTTAGATAATCCCTATATCCTTAACAACAATAATTTCAATCTGTTTCAAGGCAATCTCCTTTCCTGTACATAAGTTATATATAATTTTCACTGACTGTTGCTTTTGAGAAAATAGCCTCATTGGTTAGAGAGTCATCTTAAACTAAGTATTCATAAATCTAGGACTTTTGGTTCAATTTTCATACTAATGATGTCATTGGTCAGGTCAGAAGCACCTGAAGAGGATTATGTTACTTAGCAATCTGTGCAATATTACTGACAATTGAATATATTTGAAAAGTTTAAATAACATTTGAATTTTTCTAATAAGTTTCATAATTAACATTAGATGGTGGAAATAGTTCAACATATAATCTCAACTAAAGTACCATCTCCACAAACTTTTGTAGATAGAAACCAGTCCCTATTTTGCATGAGAGTCATGTACTGAAAGTTACCAAAATTATCAACAAGGGCAAGTAAATTCAGGTGTTGATATTTTTATAGGACTATAAACATATTATTCACTAAATGAGATTTAAAGTATATATTTGGGCTAGGGATAATTTTCAATTTAATAAATTATTATTAGTAATCATTATTACATTTACATAAAGTAGTTTGTGTCAAAATTTGACGTTTATAAATTAAACTATACTAATTTGATATCTATAAATACTGAGCAAATGATAAAGACATATTCAAGGGTTCATTTGCTTTTTTCACATGTTATTGGTTATATGTTTCAGAAATCTGAGATGTAATAGAAGTTTACAATAAATCATATATATATATGAAGTTATATTTAAATATGTAAATATATGAAGTTAAATTATAACATATTCTATATATACCTTACTCACTCGGAAAAAATGAGGTGGATGTTTCAAACTGCAACTAGAGTGGGAGAAATTGGTCTGATTTAATCTGTTGACGAAGGTTTGTGATATGATTGGCTAAGGTGAAAAATGCATTGAAAAAAAAACACTTGAATATATATATATATATGGTGAAAGTTTTTATACATGTATGTACAAATACACACACACATTTAGTATTTTTTATTTATATAGTAATACTCAAATACCACATTATTTTTATATCTTATTAATATTTAATCACATTATTAACATTTAAAATAATGTATTTTTTCCAGCTGCTATTTGAAATATATCAGATATAGAATATAATGGATTGTTTCATAACATTTTTTTAAAAATCCAATTACATAAATTGTATTAACTATTACTTAAACTTTCAATTATTTGTTATTGAAAAGTTAGCAATATAGATTCGATATTTATTAATAAAAATATATTTATTATTTATGTGTTCTATTTTTACTAAACAATAAAAAAATAAATTTGATCTTGAATTTAATAAAGACAATTCTACATCTCAATAAAACATTTTATTTTCTGAATTCTTTAGAATTGTTGAGTAATTGATAACTTTGAAATTTCACCTGGTATCAGGTGAAAATGATTTCATTTGAAAGCAGGTGAAAGGTGAGAAGAAATACTGCTCCAGTAAATTTTCCAAATGTGATTGATTTTATCTAAATTAGAAAGATGGGAAATGCTGGCTTTATTAAATTGGCAGTGTAACCATTTTTTCTCGCCTTTAATATTCATTTTCTTGCTAACATTATAAATTATTAATGGTAATCAATTTATTTTCTTAAAAAAAGCAAATCAGATGCATGTAATGTTTATTTTAACAAGAAATGCATAATAGTACATAAAGGCAATTTGAATTGTATATATAGTACTAGGATTATGCGGTGTTTTTGAAAAGATTAACGTTGAGGAAGATGTAAGGAAAGGTGATTCATATCTCCAAAACTTTTTACTGCACTTTTTCAAGAAGTATTTTATGAATTAAAATGGAAAGCTAAGGAAATGAAAATAAATAGATATTATTTAAGTCATTTAGATTTTGCAAATAATGTTTCAGTGCTACAGGAAAGGTTGCAAGAGTTGTCAGTGGAAAATAAGAAAGTAGATCTAAAGATAAATGCTAAAAAACTAAAGTAATAATAAATGGCTTTTCTTTGAAAAAAAAAATAAAGATAAATAATCACGAATTAGAAGACATTAAAAAGATCCAGAAAAAACTGAAAGATGATGCTGAACGTACAATCACTTCTCTCTCCAAAACCTACCTCTCCCTATATGCAAAAGTATGCCTTTTCAATCAGCTTGTAACTACAAAAATAACCTATTACTCACCAATCATAAATTTCACTAAATCTTTCACTTCATCCATTTACTCACTTTGCAGCAAGCTATTATGGCACAGAAAAGTAGTCTCCATGTCTGTAAAATGACTTAGTCTTCCAACAACCAGAAATGGATTAGGTCTTCACTCCGTACACATTTTTCACAAACAAAAAAGTATTAATCTCCTAGCTGCACTGATAAGAAGTTTCCCAGCTCTCGAATGCATCCTTCAAATAACACCCACAGACTGACCACCACCTTTACACGGATATTTGTCTTTGCTCATAAACCAACTTCAAAGCATTTATGGTCAGGTGTCTTTTTTGGGTGTTGGTAGATACACCTATTGGACCTTTTATAACTACAGATCCTCACTCACCCATGCCAAATATGAACAATAGTTGTTTGTTGCAGCAATTTAAAAAATGGTCAATGGAACCCAAATTTTTTGACTTTCTTTTAAAGGTAAATCTTCATGCTCTACCTACCTCCTATTTCCTTAAATACAGCAGGTTTTACAACAAAATTGATGCTATTTGTTCCTTGTGCCACAGGGAAGAAGAAACACAACAGCACCTATTTCACACCTGCACAGCTCTAACAAATATCTGAGAAATTATGATTAACACATATAGACAAAATAACATCACACTTGATACCCTAATAGAGACACTCAGTAAAAGCTCAATACCAGCAGCTTGTGCAGCAACTTTTTTGTTTATAATTTCTAATGCACCAGATGTACTTTCTGCCTTGGAGACAATACCACAAAGCACCCAGACGCATTCTCTAATAAGCTCAAACAACTGAAGGCCAGAGATGGCAAAATTTCACATCCAGATATATTTGCTGCTACATGGTCACTATTAAAAACCTGAGACAAACCATAACCTCAAAAAACAAATTATGACTTTTCTGTAACAAGAACAATTTTTTTGTTGTTGTTTGTTTTACATATTCCTTTTTTAACAATTTTTTCTGTTTGTTCCAAAGCTATATAGTTTTAAACCATGTATTTTCAACAATGTAATTTTTGTAAACAACAAATTCATGTAATCTATTTTTGTACAATAAAGTATATTATTGAAACACAAATATCTTTGTCAAATTATTAATACAAATGACAGCATAGTGGATGAAATTCATTATAGAATTAAACTTGGATGGAATGCTTTTGATAAAAATAATTTAAAATTAAAATGAAATATGCCTATATGTTTGAAAAGGAAGTTTTTAATAGAAGTATTTTGTCAGTTTTTTATCTATGGTTTTGAAATTTGGACACTTAATGGAAGAGTAATTCGGAAATTTCAGATGATTCAAAGAAATATGAAGAATTGTGGGTTAAAAGTAACAAGATGAGATCAGAAATGAAATACATAGGTGGGAAAACAAACAGGTAATGCTCACATTTTTGAAAGAATTAAAAAACTGAAATGGAGGTGGACTGGACATATTCCACGAAGAGATGAGAATAGAAGGATAACTAAAGTCTTGAATCCAGATTACAATATATTATAAAAGAACTAAAAGGAGACTATATGTGAGATGCACATAAAACAAGCTGACAGATGTCCCATTTTGATTTCAAGACAAATGACAATTTCTGATAGGTGGAGGTCTCAAAGCAATTTTTGAGTCTGTCTTTTTGAAAAAGAAGAATTGTTATTTTCAGTAATTTGTTTACATATTTAAGCTTATTTATGCAATGTATTTGTAAAATGTTTATTTTAAACCTAAAAACTACATGATTACAATAACATTTTATTTGAAGATATTTATTTTTGGAAGATAAATCATTAAACCTTAGTTACAGTGTAGCTAAAGCAATTCTTATTGGATAACAAAAATACCTTTTTTAAACATAGGTAAAAATATTTCTTTTATAATTTTAATAATAATTTAATTTAATTTTGAATTTTTAAGTCATATTTTCATTTTTTGACAATGTGTAAACCAAAACTCATTTCTATTTTTAAAATGGGAATTCAGATATGTAAAATTTTGATCCAAAATCATTATGAATAGATATCATATTTCCAATAGTGACATATGCCATTGTTATAGTTAAGAACTCCATTTAGTTATTTATTTTCTTATTTTTCAAAATTCAAATATGAATTCTTAGAATGCTTATTACTTGGAAGTTTACATTTGTCATAAATAATATAAAGATTATTAACATATGATATAGCAAAAAGATTGAAGTGTAAAAATAAAATGGTGCAAATATACATGGTTCTCACTAATGTCTTTCAACTATGAAAGGAGGATGTGAATCCTGAACAGATTACATTGAATTCCAAGAGATTATAAAACATTTAGAAGCAGACCATATATGAGATGGATGAACTAGAATTTTGTTGATATGTTGTTGAGAAGAAAAACTAGGGATCAGAGAAATGGATTAAACTTGGAGAGCTTTTATCCTGCAGAGGATCATAGTGGATGAAAAGTGAGTGAATGAATAAGTATGATAATGCATATAAATTTTGTCAGTTATTATAATTCGGCTAATTCTGGAGTTTAAGATCTGTGGAAAGTTCCCAACTGTCATTTATGGTACTTCCCCTTTTTTATGAACTCTTAAGCAATATAATGATCTGATTATTTATTTTTAAAATGGTTGATAAAAATTTAAATGATTGGTGTTTTAATAATTTTAAATATGTATGTTTATTTCACCATATCTTAAAAATTAAGCTACCTAACAACTTCTGGTCTCTAAAGCTATGACTAATTTACTTTTCTAATTAATATCAATTTTTATTTTATTTTATGGTTAAGCATTAAAAAATAGATATGGGGATATGTTCAATATGTTGGAACATGTTGATGTATTTAAAATATGCATTTTTTAGACAACAGAATAATAAAATATGACAAAGAAATCTGTAGAGATGCAACCAGATCATAGTTTCAATAGAGACTTTATTAATGTCTTCATTTTCTACTACTGTATATATATATATATATATATATACATTTTTCATTCATTAACTATGCCATTTTCACTTGCAATTAATCCCATCTGCTTAGGTCAGTGACTGCTAAATTTTATACACAAAGGGATAAACACAATGATTTTGGATTGCCTTGAATCTGTTGATGAGGCTCTGTTCACATTTATTTTGTAACCAACTGACTTTAATGTTGGATCTGGAAAAAGGAGTTTGTTTGAAGTCTCATAAAAATTTTATTTATTCCACCATAATTCTTCAATTATAAATTATTTTCTGATCATCCAAAAAATAACAATCTTCATTTGAAAAAAATCTTAGATGATGAAGTTATATTTTGAGAAACATTTTTTACACATTTTCTGTGAGGCAACTTTTTTCCTGATATGTTGAGAAATAATATGTTAAAATAAGGTAGTCAAGCATTGGTGGCCTAATGGTTAGCATAGCTGCCTTACAAGCTGCTGGCCTGGGTTCACTTCCCAGTCAATGCATTTGACACATGAGAGAAAAAAAGAACAGGAAGTCATTTCCAAGTAGTAGACTTGAATGTTCCAATAATATTTGTCAGGTTAATATTTAATTAAGTATTTTTAATTTTAGTACAGGAATTTTTGATGGAGCAGGAAACCACTACAGAGGAATAGATTTGAGAGTGACAATAATATTTCTTAGAGTAATATTTAACTGAGTAGTTAGTAGTGTCAGCAATTTTTCTCCAAACAGGAGCATCTTATTTACCATTAGAATATTCTAATGCTAAAAGAAGCTGTTCATAAAATATTTACATCATGATCTTAACTATTGACAGCCAGCATCCCAAAAGAGTTATTTTTAGAAATTATTTTAGATTTAGTCTTACATAAATGAGAAAAATAAGTTAGTCTACAATACAAGGTGACATTAAATAACATGTGATAGGATTGGTTGAAATCTATTTTGCAAAAGGTAATATGCAGTTGGTGATATTTCTATGTTGTTCAGATGAAAAGTTTTGCATGTCATCTTTCCACATTCAATTCTAAAATATCATTATGGCAAGCATACACAATCCTCCATCCAATCTTACATCCTATAATCAACACATTTTATTACAATAATCAGAAACTGGTATCCAACTTTAAAAGATGGAGTCTAGAGGCCAAATACCTAGACTTCCTCATTAAATACAATGTTAATGGTCTACCTACTAATCACTTCCTCTTTTACAAATGAGATCACAACATAGACCCTACTTGCAGCATTTGCATGAACGGTGATGAGACATTGGAACACCTCTTCTCACAATGTACGGGATTCAGAGTGATCTGAGAAATCATACTCTCCAACACCAAGATAGATTTCCAACTGATCTCATCTCTGAAGGATAGTATCAACACTAAAACCTATCCAATAATACCTCTCTCAATATTTCTGAACTATGCCATATGGGTTACACGTTGTAAACTAATCATGGAACACCCACAACCTACTATAAAACAGGTTTTTTCCAAAATAATGATTAAAATCCAGAAGAGAGACCAACTCCTGGCATCGTCAAAAACATTTGAGGATACTTGGACATTATACAATATACCAAACTAACAATCAGATAACAAATATGTGAAAGATCTAATGTTCACACCATATTGCACAACATAGACTCATCAGAACCCAAATGGAAATAACAAGATAGTAAGAACAACAATGTAAACCTCAATTGTATGGTTACACATCACTGTATACATTAGAAATAATAAATTGTTATTGAAACTAAATGAATTTCTTGCATTTTGTTTTTAGATTATCATTGATGAAAAGATAAGAGATCTGGTACTATGGTATTATTTAAATTTGCTCATTAATTGATGAAATTGAAGGTTAAGATAATCTGCCTGCAAAGGGAGTACTTTTTATCACTTTCAAATTGCATTCTTTCCATGTTTTAGTTGAATAATAGCATAAATTATGAATGAAGTAGTTCTTTTGTTAAGGCTTCATATGTCACAATGGTTCTCAAACACCATATTAAGACCTCTTGAATGACTAATCATTTCATTATTTTAAACTGAGAATTTTAGTGCAATGATAGAGTGATGGATTTAAGAGCTAAAGTTCCTTAATTGGAGAAAAATCTGACACTTCTTCTCCTTGAATATCATATGATCTCCCAAGACAAAAATATTCCATTATCGAACTAGTTGAAGAGTTAATACTATGCTTATGCAATTGTAATATATACTTCCTTGAAATTTTGATTATTTCACTCATATTGTAATACTATAGCAATGGGGTGCACTTTAGGAACCAAACAACTCCTTAAAAATTTAACTCTCCAATCCAATCCAAGATTCTTTAAAGTTTTTCTGCCATTCTTTAATTAGCCAATGTTTTTCTACATTTGAGTGATCTATTTCCAGAAATGGTTGCTCAGTTTAAATAATCAGATATAAAAAGTCCTTTCAGTGATATATTGCTCAAGAATTCATAAGAAATTTGTTCACTAAAAGAAATAGATCTGGAAAGTGATCTACAACTTTTATGCTCCAGAGCTGGCCATCATCTGCTAATGTGACTGCTAGTTTAATTTGGCAAATGTTTTTGGTTATTTTAGTATATTTTTCATTTAATCTTGAGTAGATACTCATTAAAAAGTTTAACACAGCACAATATATGCATACATTCCAAAATAAAAGTAAAGGCGGAAATATTTATTTAATTAAATACATATAAATTTATGAATACTGTGTTTCTATTTTCATTTTATTAATTAGTTTTCACCAAGAAAAGACACTTGCTACTGTATATAGTAAGTGAATTGGAGAGATTTTGTAAAGAAACCCAGGTGTACCCAGCCTATGTAAATGTCTTTTTTTTTTTAATTTGTTGCTTTAACAAGTTATTTTTAAGATTTAATGTAAATAATATTACATAAATAAATGTCAGAAATGTACCCAGCCTGAAAGACCATCATTTTTGTAAAAAAGAATTTAATTGGTTGCTTTAATTTATTTATTATAAGATTTGATGTAAATTAAACAAAAGATTTTAATACTATATAAATAAATGTGAGATAATCACAATTGAAAAATTGAAAGAAAAAAAAATGTTTGGAACAACCTGGCCTGTTTGGTACTAATTATTTCAGAAATGTACCCAAAAAGGTATTAGTAAAGCTAAATTGATAAATATCCCTGCTACAGTTGATATGTGAATTTGAGAGCATTATGGACAACTGCTTCATTAAAAAATTATGGTTTATTAATGGTGGCATTACTTCATTTGCATAAAATATGCTTCATAATAAAAATTACAGAATATTAAATATAAAAAATAGAATTATTTCCTCTGCATAAAATGCTTATAGTATAAATTACAGTTTAGTTAGGTATACTTATTTTTTAGTTAAGTATAATTATTTATTTGCAAAAACAAATTTAAAATTTTTTTCCCGATTTTTCGGTTGTGAATTTGACTGAAAATGTAATAGTTTTTTTTTAATTGGTTATGAATTTGACACATAACATTATGGACAAACATACATACATTCACATGGATTTTATATATAATGATTTTAAAAGCTTCTAAATTAATTAATACCAATTTTGCAACACCATTTAAAAATAAATTTTGGAGAAAAACAAAAAAGAATTTGGAATTAATTTATAAATATTTATTTATATCATCATTATCAACTATCACCAGTCCACTCAAGGATGATCCCTCTTCTCTGATCTCTAGCCTCTCTTCTCCACATCACTCCTGTACACCCTCTTTTTTTATTTATGTATCTCACATGTGATCTTTTTCTGGGTCTTTTACAATCTCTTGGAACCCAATTTAAGATTTCAATTGTCCATCTATTATCATCTATTTTAGCAATATGTCCAGTCCAACTCCACTTCAGTTTTTAAATCTTTCAATAATGTCAGTAACATCTGTTTGTTCTCTTACCCATATATTATGTTTTCAATCTATTCTTGTTACTCTTAACATGCATCTCTTCATACTTCTTTGAGTGGTCTAAAGTCTCTGCATTGCTCTTCTATTAAGTGTCTAAGTCTCAGCTGCATAAGTACATACTGGTAAATAATATTTATTAAAAACCTTCCTTTTCAAACACATAGGCATATTCCTTCTAATATTAAGTTATTTCTACCAAAAGCAGTCCAACCAAGTTTAATTCTATGATTAATTTCATCTATTATATTTCCAACTGTAGTAATAATCTGACCAAGGTATTTGTAGTTTATTAACTTTTTCTTACTCATCATAATAAATCATCATTTTTATTTTTTGAGATAATCCATTGAACATTACTTTATTTAACATTTACTTTTATTCCTACTTTCTTACTTTCTTTTGATAACTGTTGTAACATTTCCTGAAGCTTTGAAATGTTATTTGCAAAAACAACTACATCATCTGCAAAATATAAATGTCTTAAATAATCTCCATTTACTTTTATTCCTTTTGCTTTCCATTTTAATTCACAAAATACTTCTTGCAGCACTGCTGTAAAAAGTTTTGGAGATATGCTAACCTTCCTAGTATCATCATGTTTTTTTAATTTTTGCTCTTGTATTTTTATAAATATTTTTTTAAAATATGACAATATCCTGGATCTATACCTTGATGAACCAATGCTTTAATCACTGAAGAAATGCTTATAAAATCAAATGCCTTTTCATAATCGACAAATTCAAAGCATAATGGCAATTCATATTCATTGGTCCTTTCTACAACTTCTCTCAATACTGTACTGGATATGATCTACTATACTAAAGCCACTTTGAAATCCATCTTGTTTTTTGGTTAGTTAAAATTCAATATTCTCTGGACATGAGTTAGAATTGTAATTATCTTGGTAAAAATTTTGTATAAAACTGATAAAAGACTGATAGGTCTCTAATGTCTAATATCTTCTTTATCACCTTTTTAAAATATTAAGACTGCATTCTTCTAATCATATGGTACATTTTTATCATTTAGACCTTTGTTATATAATTTTGTCAAAAAAATTTCTAGTTCATCTGTTTTTTTTAATATATCGATTATAATTCCATCATTACTTGGAGCTTTTCCCTTCTTGATAAATTTAATTGCATGTCTCACTTCTTCATTTAAGATACTGTGAAACTCAGAAGATATTATAGATGTAGGAGGTACTTATTCTTTATTACTATATAATTCTTAATATAACTTTTCTACTCATTTCATGATATCATCTCTCTTTTTACTACCTAATAGTTCCATCTTTTTTCTTATTGTAGTTATAAATTTCTTACCAATACTAAAATGTTGTTTTACTCTCTTGAGACTTTTATTCTCTTCTATAGCTTTCCTTGCTAGTTCACAATTATACTTTCTTATATATTCAACTCTTTTTCACATCATTTTCCAAAATTCGAGATATTCAATCCTTCTTAATGCATTATTTTTATATATCTTCATATTCTTTATTTTATTCATAAATTTTCTAGTCTCAGTAGAAATTTTATTGGTCAATTGCTGCTTTTTTATACCAGTTATCTTTGTTGCAGTTTTTAAAAGTATATCAGTTATTTTCCTATTAATTTCATTCAAATCTGAATCGTGTTCAAAATCTACTAATACTTGACAACAATTTGCAAATTCTAATTTAAATTCATTAGAATGTTTCTGAAGATTAGGAATCTCAACTATAAATATTATTTTTATTAATAATTTTTGTCTCTCTAGTTTGCATTAACATATATCTTGCATCTTACTAATTGGTGACCATGTCATGTAGGGAATTTATTAAGGACATTACAATCTTGAAATATGTATTTTCTGTTAGTCAAAATGTAATCCAATTCTGCTGTTTCTTCATCTGGATGTTTCCATGTCCATTTACTTTTAACATTTTTTTCAAAAAACGAATTCAGAATATAACGGTTTTCTTTCTGTAAACTCCACAAGTCTATGTCCTTTTTCATTTCTATTATAACAACTAAATTTACCTACAGATTTTCATCTTTCATTTGACTACCAATTCTAGCATTAAAGTCTCCCATAAAAATTTTAAAATGTTATTTACTGTGATCAAAATTCTTTTATATATCCTTATAAAAATCTTACTTGTTGGGGCAAAAACCTGAATTATCTGCATTTGGTATCTGCTATTAAGTTGTATAACTAATCTTGCCACTCTGCCTGATACACCAAAAATCTCCCCAATGTTGTTCTTCCACTTTTTATTTATAATGAATCCTACTCCACTTGTATTTCCAATATTTGTGCCTTTATAATAGAGTATATGTCCACTTTTTAAATCAATTGTCTCTTTATCTTTTATTCTAACTTCACAAAGTCCAATAATGTCCCATTTAATATAGAATGTTCTTTTTCCAATTCTTGCAATCTTCCTTCACTTGAAAGTGATCTGCAGTTGTAAGTACCTAAATAAAAAGTCATCATCAAATGGCAGTCTGTGTCTGCAATCAAGAGATTCTTAGCACCCTCCACTGTCAGCCACCACCTCCTGGGAATAAGAACCTTGATTTATTTTTGTTTGTCATGATTGTATATATCTATTAGGGAAAAACTTTTCATTCACACACACTTTCACTTTGTCTTATCAGACAAGTCAGAAGAAAGGCAATGGTGTTTCTTCATCTTAAACTCAGAGATAAAAAGCCAATAAACTCATCATTCTGGCTAGTTCATGTTGATGAATAACCCATGTATGTTCATATACAATATGAATAATCACATAGTAATAACAGTTGCAATGACAAGAACATAAGGAGTCAACATTAGGAAAAACATTATTTATATAAAAATAAATATATAAAATGAATAGTTCAACATTTTACTCTTAAATATTAAAACGTATTCAATATTATGAATCAATAAATTGGTCTTTATTTGTTAGAAATATAAGTTTATAAAAGAAAAATATCTTAAAACATCATATTTGAAATTTACAAATATTGAAAATATAATAATAAAGTAAAATTATAATGAGATTAATTTTTTTTTCTTATTGACTAATTATCATATTGCTATTGGAAAAGTAATTAATGAAATATTTGTTGAATGAATTCCATTTTTAAACATGTATGAATAATTATAAAATCATCACAAAGCTATAAAATTCTGTTTTAAAATTTAAAATTGCATTTATGTTTATTAAATTTTGATAAACGTTTAATGCTATAGTGTTTGTCAGTGCATAATGATTATAACAAGTTGTCTTTTTGTCATCCCTTTGAATTTTTTAATATGTAATTTTAAGCATAAACATATTTATAAAAAAATCTATGTGTAAATATCAAAATATTTATTTTTTTAATAATTACTATGTAAATATTTTCTAAAAATAATCATAAAAAAGTTATTAAATTATATAATTTGTTTTTGCTTATCACAAACTGACTTTCTAGGTTTTTGTTTGTTTCTTTGTAGCTTTTCTCTGTGGATTGCTGAAATCTTCAGGGTTTTTTTCAACTTATCATATTTATTTTATTGTCAATTTATACCATCAAATGAATATGAAACTGGTAAAATACTAGTAAAAATAGATGGAGGAGTGATTTGAAGCTGAAATACAGTAGCATCATCACAGTAGCACCAATTATCATTATCATTGAGAAAATCAAGTATCATTCTTCTTCTATGTGAAGAAGTTTTTATTATCATTAGTCAAAAAATTTTGATTCCAATTTGTAATGAGATCACCTTCCACAAATGTAGAAATCTTTTTCACAAATGTGACTACCAATATTTTTTGAAATCTAAATCATTTTTATTATGGCTGTGGTATCTTGGAGGACTGTTATGTCAGTTAATGACTACACAGAGATACAGTAACTCACTTCAAAGACGGCTTGCAATATATTGATGAAATCTCATTTAGCCTTGTCACATTATGGTGTACTGAAGAATTACCATGCCACATTATTACTTGAGTCACAACAGTTCTGTCACATAGCATAATCTTTTCTGTGAACAGACTTTTTTTTTTAAAATTTAAAGTGGATTCTTTAACTACTAATTATAAGAATTTCTAATACAGAGAACTAATACATGGTATTTGCTTCTAAAATTCTTTCAGTTTATCATTTAGCCATGAAAATCTGTCTTATAATAGATAAAAGAATGTATGTATATAACTATAAATATTATGTGAAGATGTGAAAGATTTATAATTGAAAGGGGAAGGGATTTTGTTAAATTAATTTTGATCTGACATAGCTTGTGCCAGATTGTTGCACTTGTATAAAGGTAATTTTATTTGCTGTATTTGAAAGTTTGAACGATGTAATATAATCATATGTATTATTATATTTTGATTGGATAATTATAATCAATTCTTTTACAAACCTTACCCTAATCCAGTTTCTACTAAAATAATTTTAAAAATTATTATATCAGATCAGCAGATGTTTTTTCAGCACTTAAAGTGATATTCTCTGGATTATTATTTCAACCAATGTGCTTTCTGATCTTCAAACTGCAACCAATTTTCAATGACTGACTAAAAATTAACCATCATTATACACCAGTCTTTAACTCAGACAATGGTGAACAATATTGATTATATGCTACCTTTGGAACTCAACTATATATGAAAATTCAAGTCCGAATTTCACAAATGAAAATAGCCATCCAAATTTTCCAAGAGCTCTTGCAATGATACTCTGAACAAAAAAAAAATTGTTTTACATCAATTGACTTTCGACTACAGATTGCCCATGTAATAATTCTGCAAAAAAATCTATTGTAACTCTTTTAGATAAATAAAGATTATCGTTGAAAACCTAAAGTATAATTATTGTTCCATTAAATAAATAAAAAGAATTCTTTTAATGTTTTTTTTTTTTATTGTTTTAAAAATCTCTTCTTATTAATTTATTTTTTTATTGTTACTACCCCCCCCCCCATATGTCAAAACGTCGGCCGGGAAGTGAACCCGGGACAACTGCTTATAAGGGAGCTGTGCTAAGCACTCGGCCACCGACGCTTGACTTTTTACAACTTTATGGAAATAATTTTAAATAAAAATATAAACAATTTTACTTATGTTAATATAACATTTTTACAATCGCTAAGAAATCAACAGTTTTTTTTTTTTGGGGGGGGGGGGATTTTATGATCATAAACATGGATTTTCTTTATAAAGATTATCCAGACTTTAGAAAAGTTACTTGTCATCTCATTAATCATGCTTAATCCTTAGTAGAAAACAAACCCTGACAGTTTATTTATCATTGCTGTACAAAAGAAAAGTTTTATATTTGTCAATACTGAATTTATATATGTTTTAAATACCCGTATTCTTTTTATGAGTAGTTTTCTGCGTATGCTTATATAGGAAACATACGTGTGTTCCAATTAAAATGATTGGTTCCCTTTCCAAGCTACTTATAACGCTATATTTGAATCAATGCATGTTATATAGTGACAAACTTTAACTACTCACAATGAAAATTTTAAAGAACTAGCATGTCTAAGCAATGAATGTGATAGCTTGTTGCATACTTTCATAGATCGTCTTCAATGACTTTTCTGTCATATAGTATATTTCCAACCACTTGAAAATTTTATTCCAAATTATACCATACACAGATTAAATTATTTCAAATATTGCAGTTAACAGTTTTTGCCAATTTAAAAAACTTATTGTTATATAACTTGTGATTTAGACGCAATAGCATCTTAAACTTTTTATAGTGAATAACTAATAACTCTTGCATTGATTCAGAAATGGCATAACATTATCAACGAAATGGAATATGTAAATTAAATATTTACATAATCACTCCCATATTTAAATGTTATTTATCCATTATGCATACAACAACATACAATTTTCTGCTGTAATCAATAGAGCTATGAATCTGACTGTTAATATTGAAAGCATGCTCGCAATTTAAACTCTTTATAAATTTATAATCTTTTCTTGTTAAACACACAAAACACAGTTTAAGTATAGAAGTTGAATAATTATAAATATTCTAATAAACACAGCACCAAACTATATGTAAATGAAAAAACCTAATTAATCTTCAATGACTGTAAAAATATAAATGTATCCATCCATATTTCATTATCTGAAAAATCAAGAATAAAATGATACAAACTATTATTTCTGTTATTACATCTGTTTTGAGTTTGAAATTCATCCATATTTTTGCACTTGTCAGATCTGAAGCATTTTCTGTACCATTTTATTCTCTATTTTTTTTTTTTGTTTTTCAATATGAAATGTAGATGGATACATTTATATTTTCACAAACTATACAAGTTTATCTATTTTCTTTCATTTACTTATTCTTTAAAACTGGGCTAATTAGAATATTTATTACGAAAATAAATTTATGTCATCCCTTGTGTATGTTTTAAATGGATTATGTCCTGTACATGAAGGGTTATATTGACCTTAGGTCAACATGGGTGTGACAAGAATCTCGGCCTCAGGGTGGCCTTTGAGCATTCCATCATCAGTTTTTCAATTGGATGGATGGTTGAAGAGTTGGAATGTGGAGTAGATTGGGGTCTGTCCATTAAAGCATGAGGTTTGGCTATATTAATATATATCTGAGCACTTATAGCATACATGTGTAGAGATGGTAATCTGGACCAACTGATGATTGCTGGTTTAGCATAAAATATGTATATTGGTAATTATTTATCTTTTCAACATATATGTGTTCAAATGTATCAGGGTTATGAGATAGTGTAGAGAGTGGTGGGTAGTGTGAAAGTCTGTGCTCATATACCTATATATTACAGTATACATAAAGTATTTATATAAGGAAATATTTAATATGTGGGATTATCCATTTATAATAACTTAATTCAGAATGTACTTTACATAGAACAGTAGCTAATGGAAGCCAACTCCCCCAGGCTAAGATTGAAAGTATAATTTTCAGTGTTTTTTAATTAAGTAATTATAAATGGATAACTCCACACATTTTTCCAATTAAAACATCCATTATTAGTATTTATATATAAAACCGTATGTTATAAAATGTAACATTTATTTAAATTTTCTAAAGTAAAATGGGAGAAGAGAACTAAGAGGTTGAAATCCAAAAAAAAATGAAAGTTAAAAAAATAAATCAATAACAAAATGTTCTAGATTAAGAAGATTAATGATATTTTACATGTAGTAGAAATATAATGCAAAAATGATTGCATAGTGATAATGAGAACATAGGAAGTTGTGGTATGCAGAATAAGGATGATCGTAAAAGATTATGAAATGAGAAAAGTGAAATTTTAATAAGATGCTCTAGAAAGAATAGTGTTGTAATTGAAACACATAGTCTAATAATAACATGAAAATAATTTACAAATTTCAATTTGTAATAAATAGAGCATTACTCATATTATTTATAGATTGCCAGCAATAACTTAATATTAATAATAATTGATTCTAATATTATCAGAGCTGTTAATGATTACATTAGTTCTATTAATGGAATAAGTAGTAACTAGTAATACATCATCTGATTCCAGCTTAAAAATTGCTGTTCATTAGCCAAGTCTTTTTTTTTTGCTTGCATGGTTAAAAAATCCAACAAGCTTCTCACTGATGAAAGTCATAATTTAGAAACTTGTCTAGGTATATTTGGATAGGACAGCACCAGTTGAAGGTTTGATAAACACTACCAACCTTGAATTTTTGAATTACTAAAGCTCTCACTAGATGACATACAAATAGGGGGAATAAAATAATAAATATTACAAAATTAAAAAAATAAAGTATTAATAAATTAAGAGAGAGATTTAAAAATAATAATAATTAGCTGGGTAGAATTAAATTCAAAGTAAATTAAATTCCTTTTTTTTTCTTTGTTTTTTTTAACTATTTACTTTATGTCTTTCTGTAAGCTTTTTTGCTTTCTGGAAGTTCAAATGCTCTCCTTGCTAATAATAAAATCAAATAAAATATTATAATAATTATAGTAGTGGTGACATCATAACTTTCATTAAAAGCAAGCAAAAATAAACCTTGGATTAACCGTAAGACAATCAGTAAACTAGTATAGAGAAGAAATTATAAAAATAGAAATATTTTGAAAAAAAATATATGTAAAAAACTTAAAAGTAAATTTAGAAAACATATAAATCTAAGTGAAAATTATTAGAAAAGAAATGTAAGAAGATTAGAGAAATTACAAAGAAAAAACAGGTTGGTTATAGTTTCAATAGGAAAAATATTTGCAATAAATAAGTTTATTAATAATTTTCACTACATCATTTTCGTGCAGGTTGGGACTCGTTTCTATCTGCTTTTAATACTTTGTGGAGAGATGCAATCATAAAAATATGGCCAAAGACGTGAAACAGATGTATGATGCCCAAAATGCACATTTTGTGCTCAACCAGCACTAATCAGTTGGCACAGAATCCAATCTCTTATATATATGCTCATCATTGTTCATAAAATATATATATGGATAGCGAATTACTACAGTTTAATTAATGTCAAAATTATTGCCCTTACAATTTTTGACAGAAACCCCTTAATGAAAGTATATTAATAATTTTTATTAGTCATTATTAGAAGTGGAGATTATAATAATGAATAATATATCTTTAGTATAATTTTTACTATATCATTCTAATGCAGGGTATGGATTGGTTTCTATGTATGTTTCACACCTTCTGCAGAGCTATAGTTATAAACATATAAACAAAGACCTGCGAACAGATATATGAACACCAAGATGCACATTTCATGCTGAACTAACACTCATCAGTTGGCCCAGACAACAATCTTTTACACATATCTCTATCAATGTTCAGTCACAATCTCTTACACATACCTTTATCATTGTTCAATATTATTAAACAATGATAAAAGGTAAATATATAAAAGATTATGGTCTGGGCCAACTACTGAGTGCTGATTCGGCATGAAATCTACTTCTTGGGGATCATATATCTGGTTCACATGTTTTTGGTCATATGTTTATGATTGCATCTTTTCACAAAGTGTTAAAGGAAAATAGAAACCAGTCCCCCTCCTTGTGAAAGAATGATCCAGTCTAATGAATGACTAATAAAAATTATTAAGTGGTATGTGTTCAAAAATTGTAAGGACAGCAAGTTTGACATTTATAAATTAAACTGTAGTAATTTACTATCCATATAGATTGAATAATAAAGATATGTGTATGACATTGTGTTGTGTCAACAGATGAATGCTGTTTCAGTATGAAATATGCATCTTGGGGATCAAACATCTGCTTCACATGTCTGATTATATGTTTATGATTGCATCTCTTCACAAAGTGTTCAAAGCAGATAGAAAACACTCTCTACCTTGTGTGAGAATGGTGTAGTGAAAATTATACTACAGATATATCAACAAATAAGTTATTAATAATAATAAAATAAGATATATGGAATAGGTGTTAACATATGTCTGCTTTTGATATAATATAGATAATAAGCTTCAATGCATAACCATTGAAGAAGAAAATAAACTAGATAATAATGAAATGTCAGAAGAAAATAAAATATATAATGATGCAATATTAGAAGAAAATAAACTAGATATATGAAATGTTTTGCATGATAACAGAAAATAGTTCCAAAAGCTGTAAATGAGATGAAGATGAATAAAACATCAGTATGTTATAAAGGCAAATACATTTGAGTATAAATTGAATTTTGAAATGCAATTATCAGTTTGAGTGATTTGCTATGTGATGTTTTTAATTAAATTATTCTCAGATGTATGACATCATAGAACATTTGAAGGCCTGCTATTACTTTCAGCTCTTTATTATTCTCTCACAGCAACATTATTTTGCCAGTTATGTACCTATTTGACAGTTAAATCTGGAATAAAAATAAATATTGATGTATTAGTTTTAAAAAAATCTGAAGCTGTCAGTATTCTACCAAAAAGTATTACAAATGAATCTACAGTGTCACTGATAGATTCTCTTCTATTATTATTAACCAAGAGCAAATAACATTAATATTTTTCATAATTTATGATTACTTTTACAAAAATATCTGTGTAGTAATTATTAAAAAAATAAATATTTTTTGACCATACTTACATTTTATTTGACTATGTTTCATTTTTAAAATATAAGTGAAAAAATTTATAGAAATAAAAAAACATGAAACTATGACTGGAAATGAAGTTCAGTTATTAAGATTTTATTAATCTATTTTTTACTATCATTGTAATAATCATTCAATAAAAAAAAGTTAATGTTGTTGTTGCATATTTCACTTATTTTGTTTTTATATACTTGCATTCAATGTATTGATAATCTTTAATACAGAGTAAGCATTGTGTTTAGAAAGTATGGAATCAAAGAATGAGGTAGATATGTTAATGTTTATTTCATTGATATATTTAAAAGCATTTATCAATATAAATTGTTTTTATTGCATGTTTCACATAAGAACAATAAAAATTGTAAGTAGAAAATTTATATTCAAATAGGTGACACTTATAAAATTAAATGGTCATCTTATAGAAGAAATATGCATAGAACAAAATAAATGGAAGGTGGTCATGTATAACTGTTTTTTTATTTGTTTAATTAAATAAGTTTATAAATAAATGTTCTTTCTACAAAGATGAAGTTAGCATTGAATAAATAAATGTTTATTGTTTAATATTTATATATGTAAGAGCACTGCTTAAACAATATATGAAAAGATTAATAAATGTTAAATAAGAATAATTATATTTGTAGAAAGTTTGGGGTTATATTTAATATAACTAAATCAAAAGAATTAAAATTATGTGGAAGGAATGAAAGTTTAATGAGCATATGTTGGATAGAAAGTTTAAAACAGGTTAAGTTGCTTAATTAGAAATGAAAATTGCAATGCAATGTAATATAAATATTATAGCTAATCAATCTTTTAATAGAAAGTAGGGATATTCTATGAATGATTAGATTTAAGAATGATACTTGATAAATGTTTTTATTCGTAGTTTATTTTTCTGTGGAACAGACATTCGTTATAACGAGAGAAATGATTCATCAAAAAATGTTGATGTTTGCATTTGATTTATAATTATTGCAAATATAAGATTTGTAATAGCAGAGTGTTGAAAAGAATAAGGAGAATAGGTTATTTATTGAGAAAATTAAAATATAATAAAAACGAATTGAATTAGATGTATATTAGAGACCAAAATTTGGAGAGTGAAATGAGGAAGGGAAGAAGAAAAAATAAGACTTTAAATGACATTACAGAGAGGAGAAGCCAAGAGTAGTTAAAGGATGAACAAGGAAAGTCACCATAGGAAATAATGTAATTAAATGTTATAAACCTGTTTTGGTAATTAACTAATCATGATAATAACAGTAAATTTGGGAGATTATATGATGTTCAAGCATACAAGTGGCAGATTATCGCTTTAATCCAGGAACTTTTAGTTTATGAATCTATCATTCTTTCACTATATTAAAGTACACATGGCATCATGATATTAATGGAATAATAATCAAATGTGTTATTGATTGAGAGTTCATAAGAAGAATAAATGACAGGGTTAAGTCATAATCTGTGGGCTTTAAATCCAAAGGCTGCTACTCTTCTTACTACACCAAACTTCGCCACTCCTCATGATAATGATGCTTTTTGACTGAACCAAACATTTTATATAAAAAGAGTATTATATTTGCTATTTATTTAAATTTTGATGAAATGCAAATATATTTCACTTTCTTAACTGTTTAAGATCTAAGTTGTAACATATCATATAATGCTGTGACTATGCTGTTTGGGTTCGATTCTGGCGCTCGAATTTTTTTTTTATGCATTCCGTAGTAATAAAACCATTAACCTTTTTTTAATGTAAAGCAATTTACTATATATGTTGGTTAGTGATTAAATAAATAAGCAATACAGTTCTTTAAATATGATATTTTTTTCCTAATGACTTTTTACAACTTTATAATATAAAGAAGTGTCACGATACGTGTATACCGTTTTTCCCAAAACTTGATAGGTCATTCTTATAATTCATGTGCTCTTTGCATGATATATGGACACATTTAAAGTCTTAATATAATTATTTGCTTCTGTTTTATTTAGTATGTTTAACTGAGTAATTTTGTCCTTTAAATATTTTGTTTTTTGATTTAAGCTGTCATATCTTTTCTATTAGTTATAATTTATTAAAAGTCCAACATTCCTTCAGATTGCGTGGTTTTCATCTTTCTTTCACTTCCTTTCACACTTTAAATCTTTTTTTTTTCTCACAAAAGTCATCTTTTCTGAGTGGAGTGTTTCTTGTCTGATGACAGAATCTTAACAAACAACATTAAAACAAAGAATGTTTTATGTATGTGTGTGTGTTTAATATCTTCGCTGTGAGAAAAAAATGTCAATAACACCCAAGCATTTTCTCATTGCAATTATTTATGCTTATACAGATGTGTTGATATGAGCGTACATATGCGTGCATATGTTTGCATGTGAGAATAGTAGTTGTACTAGTAAATCAGTATCCGTGAATCACCAGAAGTTTAACAAATAGTATATAGATAGCATATATTAGATACCATAAAGTTTAATTGAACTTAGATAGGTACAGAACATGCATAAAGATGATAGATAGATAGATAGATAGATAGATAGATAGATAGATAGATAGATAGATAGATAGATAGATAGATAGATAGATAGATAGATAGATAGATAGATAGATAGATAGATAGATAGATAGATAGATAGATAGATAGATAGATAGATAGATAGATAGATAGATAGATAGATAGATGAGGTATACAGTTGAATGAATGGATGGCTGTACAAGGTAAGTGGATAGGTGGATGGATGGATAGATGGATACTTTTTAAATCATTTATTTTGTTAAAATAATTAGAGGAATTTAAACCCAAACTTTCAAACTCCCTTCAGTCATTCACTCCATTTTATACAACCAGTACAGATAACCACATACATGTGAAAAAGATAAATGATCTCCAATGTATGCATTTCATGCTAAACCAGCACTCATCAATTGATGCTGATCATCATCTCCCATATATATATATAATCAGTGCTCAGTTTATTTTAAAATAGCAAATATCTTTCAATCTTCTCCACACTTCAATCTACAGACATCTATGTCATTGAAAATCTGATGATGGCATATTGTTTGCCAGTTTTGTTATGTGCTCATGTTGATCATAAGTTATTTTGACCACTCATATGTAGAACCTTAAGACCATTTAAATACATAGAAAAGTGATGGGTATAATACAGGCAGAATAAGTATAAGTATATAGTATTAGACCATTAATAATTGTGGGATTCCACCCTTATTGTTAAAAGGAGGTTGCCTTGACAACAGTTTGGAAATTTTGGATTGTTACTGATAGTGAGATTGTCTAAGTATTGACTGATTTTTAATGATTACTTATAAACCCATTTAGTCTTGAGCATTATTACATTTATTATGTAAGTAATACTTTGGATGCAATTTGAAATTTATAATCGCAGTTTGTAATGTTATAGTGGACTATTTATGAGTCTGCATTCAGAGTAGGTTTTATTTACCCATCTAAAGAGATTTATTTAAACTTTTTTTGTATCAATAATTTCAATCTCTGTGGTCAAGTTCCAATCTTTAGAATCTATATAAGTATATTAGACCATTAATAAGGGTGGGATGTCTTGACAACAGTTTGGAAATTGTTGATTGTTATTAATATTGGAATTGTCTAAGTGTTGACTAGTTTTTAATGATTAGATATAATATATATACTTAAGTTAGATGTAATCAGAAGAGATTTGAACTCACACTTTCAAGCTTTCTTAATAACAATCATATCTTCTCTCTTTTAATTCTTATAATTGTCATATATAATCTTTTTTTTTTACTTTAGATAGTATAATTTCATTTCCTCTTAAACTTTTGTAAAATTTAAAAAGATATTTTTGTTTTCTTTTTATAGGTTGACATTTTATTTATTCTCCCTGGTGATCAATTTTGTAAACATGCAACAGTTTATTTCAGAATTTAAACTTTTGTTTTATATTAGCATTCAATAAAATGGGCTTCATTTGTTAGAAATATAAGTTTATAAATGAAAACATCCTAAAAAATATATTTATATTTTGCAAATATAGAAAAAAAAAGTGAGATACATAATGAGAGCAATTCCTTTTTCTTATTGGATGATTATCACAATACTGACGGAAAAATAAAATAACTAAATCTTTGTTGATTGACTTATTAAATCACCATAGATAAAATTCTATTCTAAAATTTAAAATTGTATTTATAATTATTAAAATATCAAAAAAGTTACATACTATTGTGTTTAGCAAACTGTTATCAGTTATAATTTCCTTTTTTACCATTATGACAAATTTCTTTAATTTGTACTAGCATGTGTGCGTGTGTGACACAACTGTTCCCAAAAGCTATAAAGTGTTAATATAAAATAGATAACTAAAAACAAATGAGCTGAGTGCTTTTAAAGGATCTTGCCTTCATAATCATAGCTTGCTTATATGTTTAATTATATGCAAATATGCTAATTCCATTTCTTCGATAAAGCATAGCACGTGTCCTTCCTATTTATGGCATCCTTGTCTCGTGAGATTAAGAAGACCTCTTTGATTTTTCTTTTAAGGTCATGTCTCTCTCTACACACAATTGTGGGATTGTCTGGAATGCACTCGTGGTGACTTGTGCTCTGGTGCTGATAGAAAACTGAATAGGTGGAAGGATTGTTGAGAGTTCTATTGTATGAATATTGTGCTAATCTTGTGGACAAAGATGCTCTGCTTTCACCATAATATGTGCCTTTACAATTATTGTTGGAACATGCAATTCTATATACTGTATGAGGGGGTTGTAAAAGTGGAATTTGGTCTTTAGTGTTGTTAATTAAATTGTTAGTGTTTGGAGGGATTCAAAAACAAAGCTGATATCTGTTGTTGAGTATAGAATGCAATTTCTTATGCAAGTTGGATATCATTAAACATAGTAGCAAGCTATGATTATGAAGGCAAGATCCTTTGAAAGTGCTCAGCTCATTTGTTTTTAGTTATCTATTTTATATTAACACTTTATAGCTTTTGAGAACAATTGCGTCACACACGCACACGTGCTAGAATATATATATTTCCCAAAAGCAAAAAATTATTTGATTAAATTTGTACTGTTTAAAAAAAAAAAAAAAAAAGCATATTCCACCAAAATCAAGCTTTTGTTTTTAAATAATTAGTTACATTTTTTTTTTGCTTAACATTAAAAACAACAGAAAAGAAATTTAGTTATAATGGCTCTTAAAAACCAAGAATAAAAATCTACCAATCAGTGACTTTCTAGACAGGTTCAGATTCTTTATAGTTTCTTTTGGCTGTAGACTACTGCCCGCTTTCAATTTTCTTCTAAACTAATAAGTTAATACATTTTAGTTTCAGTTTTTACCATGAAAATGAATGTGCAAAGCCATAAAAGTAGCACTATATGTAGCTACAGGAGAGAGAAGAAAAGCTGTAGGCCGATCTTCACCACCTCCAAATGTTCGAAGTACTTTGAATGCATTAATGAGTTAGTAAAAAAAGAAATTTTTGATATAGTCGTGCAGTTCTATTAATAGTTTTAATACTTTCTAGATATATGAAAAGATAAAATTTGTTATAAGCAAATAAATGTCAGTTTAATTTGATTTTACTTTTAATAACAAATTAATGAGTAGATGCGATTATTTACTTAAAAAAACAGCTTTTTTCATTTGTTTATTTAATACATTTATTGTTATAAATTTATTAATAAATATGTGCATTTTAATTCTTATCAATTAGTTTTTTCTTTAGGCAATAATATGTATTATGCCGCTTCATCCGACGGAAAGACCATATATATACTCTTGTAAAGAATTGATTGTTATTAAATAATTAAATTTTGAACAAATTAACCCTATTGATTTTTAGAGTGTATATGATTATTTTAAAACTTTATTTTGAAAATTATCATCTATAAATTCATAAAATGATGATATGGATGGCTGAAAAGTTGGAGGTTGAAGTAGATTGAGGCTTGTGCATTGAAGTATGAAGATTTATTATCTTAATATAAACTGAGCATTGATTATATATATATATATGGGAGATGATAATCTGGACCAACTGATGAGTGCTGGTTTAGCACAAAATATGTATATTGGTGATTATTTATCTTTTCTGTGTGTGTGTGTGTGGTCATGTGTATCAGTTGTGTGAGATAGTGTGGATAGTTAAAGAATGCTTGAAAGTCTGAGTTCAAAGCCCTTATACTTATAAAATGATATCAGTAAATTATTATTGGTATCATGTAAAATTAGAACCAGAATTTGATAAATATATTTAATGTTAAAACTATCAATAACAATGACCATTGGATATTATTGTCTTTCATTTATTTGACTCACAACGTTATTTTTCATAATATGTTGATAAAAAATATAAAATTAGTTTTCTATCAATTTTAATAGATTAATTAATATTTCAAAAGTCAGTTATACATTATGAAATATGGAAAATCTTGATTAAAATTTAAAGAGAAAATTATTATCAAAGAAAATGGTAGTTTAAAAAGGAAATAAATGGCTACATTTGCTTGTGGCATTTTATTGATTGTTTTAAAAAGTAATTTATTACATAAAAGTGTCCATTGAAGTGTAAGGATTTTCTATCTTAATATAGACTTAGCATTGATTACATATATGTATGGGAGATGGTAATCTGGACCAACTGATGAGTGCTGATTTCACATGAAATACGTATATTGGTGATTATCATTTTTTCTGCATGTGTGTGATCAAGGGCTTGAAAGTCTGAGTTCGAATCCCCTATATTTATAAAAGTGATAAGTAATCCATAAAAAGTTATATGGTGTTATTGCTCAAGTGTTTGTATAACAAGTTTGAATGTCAGAATCAATGCTGGAACCTCCTGATCGCAAGTCCGATGCTTTGCCAATTGCACCAAACCACTGGTAAACCATATAGAAATTACAATTATGGATACCAAGATGATAAGATCAATCAGTAGGTTTTAGTTAGATGCAATACTGTGGATTCTATTATTGTACATAAAAAAGATTATCTTAAAAGCAGTATAAAGAAGTCCAGTGTTGATTATTTTCATTGATAAGCTATATGTAAGAAAATAACATATTAGAGAGTTATAATTAATATTTCAGAAATAAATGTTTTGCTTCAGAAGTTAGTAGACAGCATGTCAACACATCAAACAATTAAAATAATGGATTAGTAGGTTCTATCTGTGGGCCTATTTTTGTTATAGTATGCTTATCACAAAACATATTTCTACCCTATTTTGTCTATCCTATTTTGGACTTGGCATGGACATATTCATTAATGAGTGATTGATGATGATTATGATGATAAAATACAGCCAGTATAGTTCTGCAGTTAATTTTAAACCTAATAAATATAGCTCAAGTAAAAAAAAAACAATACAACAGAGTAAGTTTAACACAATGGGTATCAAATTTCATTGTGAAGAAGTATAAATCTATTTGTTGATAATTGCAGATCCTTTCTGAAGATTTTAGAGGTAATATCAATATATAAACAGGAAAATTTATTCTAATTCATGGGTACACTTTCATTTATTTTAAATTCTAATGTTAAGGTATAATAAAAATTTAATTAATTATTAAAGCAAATTAGATTAAAAAAATTTAAAAAAAATTATTGACTGTTTTAATAATTACATTTTATTTCAATTCTTACAGTTGTAATGAAATATCTTATTAGATAACACAAAATCCAGTTTATATAAGCACATTTTGATGGTTCCTAATGATTATAGGCATTTCATTTATCACACTTATTTAAAATCATTCAACAATGATTAATATCTTCATTGTTTGCCCTGGTGGAACTTTTTGTAATCAATTAACCTTTGATTTTAATATCAAATCTTTATTCTATATTAGAATTTAATAAATTGGACCTAATTTGTTAATATAAGTTTATAAATAAAAAACAGTCAAAAATCATATTTTAACTTTGTGAATATTGAAGAAATAATAATAAAGTGAATATGTAATAAGAACCAAACTCTTTTTTATTGGATGATATAAAGAAAAGCTAGAAAATCTAGCAACTGTAGAAAATTAATGAATTCTTTGTTGATTGAAATTTATTTTTAAAACAGGAATGAATAAATGTGAAGTTTTCATAAATCTATCAAATTCTGTTCTCAAATTTAAAATTGCATTTATAGTTTTTGTAAATATATCAATATCCTCTAGCATCATATAAAGGCATTACCAATTTGTTTCAAAAGATTTGAGACTAATACCATCATTAGTATTACTTTTAGTATTATGATTTAATTTCTTAACTTCTATTTTTAAAAATAAAACTTATAAGTATAGAATCGAAGTGTAATCATACATAATTTTGTTTTTGAATAATTATTATACAATTATTATATTTAAAAAATCATAAATCTAATAAACTAGGGAACAAATCATTTTCTATTATTCCATGAATTTTCTTAAAGTTATCTCACAAATGATCTCAAAACTGGAGAATGTAAGCAATAATTTATATTAAGGCTGGACTAAATTCCTTTGTAATTACTGATGACTAAAAAATACTGACCTCTTCAGATATTTTTAAACTAGTCACACATTAGTTTTACTCTTTGGGATTAAAAAAACAATGAAATATCATTATAGATAACCATAGAGGAATGAAGGAAAGTGAAAGCCAAACAACATGATCTCTAAATAAAACTTTGTTTGGAATCACCAAGACTTAAAGTAATATTTTGATTAGGAATGAAGACATTAATGATTAAATTGAAGTATGTGTAACAGTAAATGAGGTTATAAATAAAACAAAACAATCTTGTATAATAATAGCCGAGAGGTCATCGCAGCTGCCTTTCAAGCAAGTAGCTGGTTGCAGACAGTTGTGTGTTCGCATCCCAGTCAATGCTATGACATATGAAAAAAATAATAATAAAGTGTTAACAATGGTGAGAGATTGTATAACAGTAAAGAAAAACTAATATTAAAAATGGCTATGTGGAAGTGGATAAGCCTTAATCTAACAAACAGAACCATCATGATAGGCAATAATGTGTTAAGAAAGAAAATAATTTATTTATTGAATAATATTGACAAAAGAAATTCTAGATCAAAAATAAAATAATGATGATTTGAATTGAAATTATTTCTCTCATTTGTTTTAAAATAAAGTAAGTAATCGAATGGCTTTATTTTTTGGTAATTCATAAGAAGTTGAGTGCTGCATAACTGAAATCAATCTGAGGATCTTATGTACCACAGTCTGTCACTATCATGCAACATAGGGCATTGAATAAAGAAAGTTTTGTTTTCAATTGAATAGGGGTAAATGAAATAATTATTATAGAAGAAAACAATTTCCTATTGTAACATATAATAAATGGATTAGTAGAATAGTACGTCAGTTAGCAATTAAGTTGATAACAGTAGAAGAACATAAAGTGGTAAAATTTACTGAGGAATAAATGAAAATCAGAATAAAAATAGTTCAAGATTTAAATGAAGCTTGAGTTGAGAACTGAAAGAGTGGATCATAATCCATGGACTTTGAGCTTTAGAGTGGGTTATTCAATACTGTATTAAACCACTATTTATTATTTAGTAGTATATCTGAGTAAAATGAGTGTCTAGTCTGAATATTAAATCTTATGATTGTTATTCATAAAATATTATGCCATTCAAGCACTTTATTTACATAGTGAGCCATTTAACAGTTTTACCCAATTAGTCTGAGCAGAATATTCTTTCTGAGTTTTTTTTCATTGCTTATATATGAGTCAAACCTAGAATTTTTAAATGAATCAATTACTAAACTACTATATAATAATAATAATAATAATAATAATAATAATAATAATAATAATAATAATAATAATAATAATAATAATAATAATAATGATGATGATGATGATGATGATGAGGAGGAGGAGGAGGATGATAAGATAATAATAATAATAATAAAACAGCTTTTGTGAATGAATATGATCATTTTAATTCCAAAAAAAGGTAAAAAAAAAAAAAAAGCTTTTCCAGAAATGAATTTTGCAATGACCATAGAAACCAATCTGTGGACCATAAATACAACAAATTAAAAGAGAAGAAAGAAGACAGAGAGAGAGAGAACTACTCTAAAAATGAGTTTTACAGTGACTACACAAACCAATTTGTGAATCACAAATACATTCACATATAAAAAATACTGGTCCATTTTCCTGTTATTGATGTTTTATGAGATTATCTTTTAATTTCTTCAGCAGAAAACTTTCCTTTCTGAAATGCTTCAGTACCATGTCTGATTGTAGCTCTCCAATATATTCTGTCTGCCATTAGCCTTATAGTATAGATGAAATCTATCTTTCACAAAAACCTAAGTCCCCATAAATCACACTTTTAAAAAATCATGCATTCTTCATTTATTTTACATTTCAATCCAACTAATATGTGATTTTACAAAAATGTACTATATATATATAATATCACTTCCAGCAAATTTGTGATTTTACAAAAATGTACTATATATATATAATATCACTTCCAGCAAATTTGAAGGATATTGATTACTTTTATGGTCTTGTCATTGTATTTTTTAAATTGTACAGAGCATCCTTAAATGGAACTTTTTAATGCCCTTGTATTGTGTTGATAGGATATCCAAGTCTCTCTTCTGTATAATAAATTAGGTAAAATAACAAATTGAACTGTTTCCACCATCTATTACTAAATGTCGAATGTCTAGAAAATTTATAATTTTATATAAACTTTTCAAATACAAACAACTACTGTTAGTAACAACACACAAATAGACAACACAAGTTAATAGATTACAAAACATTTTGAGTGTTCATCTTCAGGTGCTGCTAATCTGACTTATGACAATACATCTGGATCAACTTATATCTTCAAATTCTTGAGTATTAAATTTTAAGGCAACTCTCTAATCAACTGAGCTATAAAAAATTCAATATTCAAGAATCTAAAGATTTAAGTTCAATTCCTATGCTAATATTGCCACTTGCCAAACCAGCAACACCTGAAAAAGAGCAGAGAATACTGCTACTCAAAACATTGTGTAATCTACTAATTTGTGTCATCAAATTGTGAGTTATTATTAACAGTAGTTTGTATTGGAAAGGTTAAATAAAGTTTAAAATTATCTAGACATTTAACATTTACACAGGGACAACTCCATACAGTTACCCATTCAGAGCAAGACAGAGTAATCAATGGGTGCAGGGTTGCATTAAACTCCTAAGATCTAGATGCAGTGCTCTCACATCCAAGGTTCCACACTGATGAAACCATAGGCTAGAAATTAGTCTGGGGATGTTGAATGAGTAGGCACTAGATAGGGATTTTATGCACAAACCTTCCTGCATCTATTGTTTACTCTGGCTTGCACTGAGTGGCGCTATTGTATGGAGAATTACATTTAATTAATGATAGATTATGGACATAGTCCAACATATTACCACATTTAAAATGCCATCATCACAAACTTCAAGAAAATAGCAGGTAAAATAATAGTTTTGTATACAACTAACTTAGTTGCAGTAATTATTTTCCTGCGATGAAATACTTTATCTTTTAATTTTTGTTAAATGTAACAGCAGTACATTGGAGTCTGTTTTGAACCTCAATATACTGGTTGTCATTCGCAAATTGGTACCCATCCAAGCAAACGATTGTTGAGGATTTTTCAGTGCTTAATCTGACGTTTAGATATTCTAGATGAGAATTATAATAAGAATGATTTTGATTTTGTGGGTATAAGTACTTATTTTTCTTACGTTTTATTTTAGTAGCTAAATATAATCAGCTGAAATAATGCTATTAACTCTGGAGGGAAACAATTCTTACAGAATGAGAAATAAAAAATGAAAAAGTTAAGCTAGTATAATCTTACCAACAATCATTGTTTGTTCCATTTAGTAATGAGATACATAAAGGTATTAGTTTCTTCTAAACAAGAAATCGTTTTGTTATTAGCAAACTAATTGTACAATTGTTATGAGTTGATTTTCTACAAAATTGCCTTAAGCACAACCAAACTGATCACAGATCAATTTTAAATTTGTTAATGGGATTCCCAATTGGAAAGTAATTTTCCCAGCAAACAAAACACCAATTAAAAACATGATTTTAAAAAATAGTATCTCTGTAATCTAACTATCAGAAACAATTTAATTCTATCTTTTTATCTAGATATGTACTGTATGTGTGTATATATATCATTAAAAACCAATTAACACTTAGACAATCTCAATATCAATAATAATCAATAATTTCAAACTATTATCAAGACAATCTCCTTTAACAATAATGAGGGAAACTCATTTTTATTTATGGTCTAATATACTTACACAGACACTAAAGATTGCAACTTGACCACAGGGATTGAAATCATTGATATAAAGAAGTTTAAATCATCATCATCATCAACCATTATCAATCCACTGCAGGATGAAGGTCTCTCCAAGTTTAATCCATCTACTCCGATCTTTAGCTTCTCTTGTTCTGAATGCAGACTAACAAATAGTCAATTATAACATTATAAACTGCAATTATAAATTTCAAGTTGCACTTAAAGTATTACTTAAATAATAAGTGTAATAATGCTCAAGGCTAAATGGCACCATCGTTACCTGAAAAAAAATGATTGGCTCTCTTTTTTTATCAAATCAATCTCTATTATCGTTCTCATTGTGGTCAATAATAGAATCAGAAGTAAAATTCAGATGTCTCTTTCAATACAACACTATAATAGTATTTTTCTGAAGATTTGTAAATGATGATGGATTGGATAAAATCATCTAAGATATCTATCTATGCACTTACAAAATGTTATCAAGTAATTTAGATTGCGGTTTTTTTTTTTTTCAAGTGTCATAGCATCGACCGGGACGCGAACCCGCAACTCAGACAACTGCTTGTAGGGCAGTCGCGCTGACCTCTCGACCACCAATGCAAGACTAGATTGCGCTTTATGCAAAAAAGTGAAGCTTGTCTCAATCTTATTAAAAGTTATATGGCATTATAGCATACTAAACAACATATGTATTTCCAGGTTTCTTTTTCTAAAAGCCCAAGTAAATTTCTTTTTAGACTGAAAAAAAAAACATACACAAAACTAATATATATATATTTTTTAAGTGTCATACCATCGGCCGGGACGCGAACCCGCAACCCGGGCAACCGCCTGCAAGTGCAAGGCAGTCGCGCTAATCTCTCGACCACCAATGCGAGACACAAAACTAATATTAGAATAAAAATGTACAGGATAAAATACATACAAGCTTAACTGCAAGAAAGACAACATTTAAAATAGTAGTACAATAAATAATAAATCAATATGAGAGCTAGACAATCAATCCTGCATTTAATTAGAATAGTAAATGTTAACATTATGTTTAAATGGCTATTTGTGTGTGTGCATGAAACGTATATTTTCAAAATATAATCAATTCGAAGGTAAAATATTTGAATTCAATTTATTATTACTGTTTAACTAATGGGTTATTTTAATGTTTATCAATTTAAAATTATGAGAACTTTAAAATTTAATAAACTAATTATTTTATTTAATATCCTAAACAATTGTGTATTTTGCTTGTGAACAAGTAATGCAATTTGGTATTTAATATGCAAAATACAATATTTTAAATCTTTCTTTTTATTTTTTTGTTTCGTCATTTGGTGCTTTTAAACTCATCGAACTTTTGAAACTTGCCAATTTACAATAATTACCATAGCAACAGAACAGATTTTCTTCATACAAACTTGAAAGCAAGGTATTGTGGGGGATGTTTGATAATGTAGTAAGCTATAAATATAGCCACCTATTAAATTTGAGTAGTGGTTTTTAAATTTTAGGGCACTAAGGACCTTCCCAAATTTAAATCTAAATTTAATCATTTTGTTAACCTTCTTGGTCATGGAGAAATAGTGAAATCTAAGCATTTTGCCTATATCGGTGAAATGTTTCTTCTTATCTATCCAAATGAAGAATTAAAACATCAACAGCTATTATCATCAAATACTATTTTAAAAGGGACCAAACTTTAATATTTTGAGTCATTAATTGAAATTTTGAAATCAATTATGGAATTTTACTGTAAGATCATTTCCGTGATCATTTATCTCTTCCTGAAAATTCTCCCTAAGGATTATCCTGAATATTGTGAGCATCATAGACACTCATGGATTATTGTTTTATATAAATATGCATTTAAGAGAACTGCTTAAAACTACAAGAAAGTCTTATTAATTCAAATTCAAGTTGATGAATTATTTATTATTATTTTGTTTAGTCTCATAATTTATTAAGCAACCTGAATTATAGCCATAGTTATCATGTTACTTGAATCTATGGATTATTAAAATTTCTTTGTCATATGTGCAAAATATTACCGACACCTTTGGATAGTATATGTAGCTACACTCAGTGGATTAAAATCTTTTTTAAAAACTGAATGCTACCACAAATACAATTTCAGTCAAAGAATTACAGATTTGAATCAATTTTCTTTTCATATTTTATAAACATCTGTTGGAATACAATTAATGATTTTGATTTATTTAAAGCTTTGGGAAATCATATTGTTGAATTTTGGTTATAAATCTTAACATATAAATGAATTCACTAGACCAGCTGGATTAAAGATTACTTGCATATTTTAACAAACTATAGAAGGTAGTCATACTTTTTAACAAGCACCATTAAACAGAGGTGTTCAATCTGCAAGTATACTCTTACCCCAGGTACAAGATACTTGAAATGCTAATAAGAATATTAGAAATAAGAAACGGATTTAAAGTAAATAATTTATAAATGCATGCTCTCACTTTTAAACACTTAACATTTGAGTTCAGAAATAAGATGTCAGCTATTATTTCGTTATAGCCTCTGTCTTGAGGCTGGGACAAGAGTATTCATGCAGATTGGACCCCTCTGTTTCACAGCACTTGTGAGGAAAAGATGATTACTTTCTATAATTTGTTGCAATCTAAACCACAGCACTTGTAAAATGTATCAAATATGACTTGTAAATTTGTAAATTTATTGTTAGTACAACTTCAATCATATTCGCATATGATTGGAATTTTTAAATGTTCCGGAATAAAATCATGAACATTTATTCAAGGCTGTGGATTATCTATTACATAGAGATTATAATTATTTTATTATGTTTAAAATGTTTTTATTACAATTTAAATAAAATTCTCATGAAAATGTTGGTATAATGAAGGTACAGGTAAATCTTTACTATTACTGGTACAATTGGTTATAAATGTGTGTTTGTTACATTACTAGCATCGGAGATATATTGTACTAACCTCTAAGTTAATGTACAAACTTCCATAGCTCTGTTAATATTAATTTATTTGCTTTGTTGATCCCTGGATGCAACCACTTATCTTTTACAGTGTAGGTATCTTTAATCAATGAAGGAAAAACCATAAAAGGTTGTTCTTCTATTTACTTAGAAAATCTTCATGTTATTCTAGAAGTTTTTATGTAGTACAATAAATTAATTCTGATGGTGATGATACTTGTAAACATTATTAGTCTGTGGAGGCAGACTCCTAATAAAATAATTAAAGTTTAGCTGTTATTAGCTGGTAAGCATAACAAATGATACAACTCAACATATAATTGTCATATTTATTAATTTATGTATTTTAATAACAATCATGCTATATTTGGGTAAATTATTTACTCATTCCTGCAAATGGTTAAGCAATCTGGCTGAGACCTAGAATAGAGGTTGTTGTCTTTCTAATATGTATTGTTATTAAGATATTAAAGAATGCAATAAAGCATTCTTAAACCCATCTGTAATTGGCATTCAGGCTTTGGGTGAATATTGTTCAATCTTCTCCAATGGTTGGGGTGCTTTGATTGCATCACTTATCTTGATAACACAGGTAGTTATAACCTAATATTAAAATATTAAATAAATAGAATAGCGCAATGTTATTCGGATATATTCAGAGATCTTCTGTTGTTATAATTATATTTATTGTTGAATATTTTGATATAATTATTTTATTATTAATAAATTAATTGTTATTGCTGACTATATAGCTATTGACATTAATTGAACTCATCATCATCTTCTTCATACTTTATTATAATTTGATCATACTTACACTTTATTTAAAATTAATTTTCTTTACTTAATATTCACCATTCTTATTGTTCATCTTCCAGTTAAGAATAGTATCATTTATTGAGGTACGATAAGGTGCAATAAAATTCCTTTGATATCTTAATCATATCCAGAACAGAAAGTTTAAAAGTTTATAAGAGTCTATTTTTTTAATAATCCTGAGATAATTAATTGATTTAAATTATATGTAGTCTGGAAGTCTGGAAAGGAGAGAGTTAATTTGCTAACCTTAAATAGATAACCTATTCATTTAGATTAGAAGAATATTTTATCTATCATACATATTAAATACCTTTGATATACACATAAGAATGCCTAGAGGTTATGCTAATAAAATCAATATAAGTATCCTGAGATATTATCATTATGATTATTGATGTATTGACTCTATAGATTAGAGAGTAATTATTGTTGTTTTAAATGGATAAAATAGATATAACTTTATTTTAACTTTATTGTAAAAAGGATTGCACTTGATGGTAAATGAATTGAAGAGAATACACTTTTTTCAACCAAGCAATCTCCTTCCAGCCTCAATTGTTTGGTTATATATATATTGTACCAGTCGAAAAACCCATCACCTAAACCGCAAGTCGGATTCAAACTCAGCTGAACCAAAACTGAATTCAAACCCAACTCAACAGCTCAGATTAGTAGAAATCTAAATTGACGGCACAGTGCTATGCGCCAAGAAACTAGCTCAATGGTTGGTGAGGATCAGAGACCCCTGAACTGACATTAATATCTGATAATAAATAACTAAAATAATTTTAAATTGAATCATATGTATATGTTCGGGTTGCCAACACAGACAGCGAGTATTAACATTAAAATAATTATGAAAGAATTAAGCACTAAGAAACCAAGTGTGTTTAGAAAATATTTAATAATAATAATTTGTTTTGTTTGAATTTTAAATAAAGATTAAATTAATTAATTCTAGCCTTTAACAAAGTTTATGATTATGATAAGAGTGGCGGTCCTTATTATATGCCAATGAGTAGTATGCAATATTGGAATTCTATGTCTATGCCCCCCGACAAGAAAATAAAAAACATTTTAAGATTATATATGAATAAATAAATATTAGTGAAATGAGAAAATAGCGGTGGCATAGATTAAAAACGGAGCTAATAATTTATTATTAGCCAATTATAAAAATAACACACATTTAATAATTTATTTCGACTTGATGATTGATAGAACTGTATAAATCTAGTTCTAATGGGCAAGAATTATTATCAGATTTAATATTATATTTTCTATGTAAGGCAAATAGAACAAAGGAGTTTATCGAGTCGAAAGATTATTGGCATATAATTAAAGTAACAACATTAATAAATTACACAAATATATATATAATATAATAAATGAACCGCCAAGTAAGAAAAGAGAAAGTTAAAGACTAGAAGTTGAGAGAATTACGATATAATAGCATAAATAAAAGTAAGTTTACACAGAGATTATGACATTTATAGAATGAAAAGAGCTCTTAAAGGGAGTGTAAAGTAAAGTTCGGAACTGGCCAGAAAGTTTAAGGTTCATTATGGAAATATATTACCCATTTCTTCCGGGCTTGATCCTTAGGTTACATGTCCAAGTTGGTAAAAACATAGGCACTATTTGATTGATTACTTGAACAGCATTTTATTTGATTTTGGCAGCATGATTTGTCTGGAAAAGATTCAGCAGCTCCATTGAAGATTTTCAGGGGACTTCAGGAACCGACCGCCTGATTCCTGATGCTCTAGCCCTTCACCATAATCGAAACACTATTTAAATTCATGATTTAAAATGCATAGAGTTTACTGCACTTCTCTAAATAAAGATGGCTCTTCTCCAAACTTTTCAGAGCTATATATCCTGTTCTCTGATGCCTTCAGGCTAGCGCTTCTTTCATTATCAATGTTTTTAGATTTGCTGGTTGTTTTTAGATACATTCCCTTGATAAGGCTTTCAAACTCATTAACTTGAATTCATTTTCTAATTAGAAAATGAATTCTTAAAATCAGAAAATGATTTTAATTAGGAAATCCTTATCTTTTTTTCTAATTAATAAAACTTTAACTGTTGTTTTTGGAAAGGGAAAATCTGAAAGCTTATCGAAAGAATGTAGCTTTTAATCAATAAAACTTTAACAAATTATTTAAAAATAAAATCAAACATTCCCGATGCAATGAAACTTTTAAACAATTATATATATTTAAATATTTACAAATATATACGCACAATCCACGCAGTTATAATATATAAATTCATAAATAATTCTATCATGAATTTATTAATAGAATTGATCAATTTAAATCTGAAACTAATTAATTTTAATACGCATTTATGAAATAAGTTATTCTTTATGGAAATTAGCGTGGATTGAATGTATAAAGCTCCATTGCATTGAAAATTTAAGGTTAGTACTAGGGTTTGAAGTGGGCTTATGGCTAGATGTCATGAAGTTAGGATCGAACTCAGATCTGCCTGCTTCAATATATATATATATATTGTAGGAGTATAGATATACTCATACATGCATATAATCAATATGTGTACATTATATTTGCATTCTTATTATATTTATGAAAATATAAATATATAATTTAGTAAGTTAGTATTTTTTATTCTTTAAAATGAAAAAAGGCGTTGTTGACAAAAGATGGTTGACAAGGTTATGAATGACCTCTGGGTTCACATAGTTTATCAAATTAAAGGAAATGAAATTAACTTATTGTTTTAGTATCGAATTGTTATTGCAACAATGTAGAATGTGTATGCTTCAGCAAGCTGATGGAGCGAGATATAATATAATAATTCTATTCTTTTTGTTAGAAGACTAAGGATTCTATTTTTTGTCAGCTATATCCTCATAAAAACTTATACTATGTTCGATTTAAAAGAACAGTGTAAGATAAAGTCTATATTTTGAACAATTTAATACTCATTAGAAGAAATTTCTAACATTTGTTTAAAGAAAATAATTTGAATATATTTTCATGTTCTATAAAAATTGTTCAAATTACAAGTTTTTCGTTTTAAAAAAGAACATGTTTATAAAAACTTCAACTAAATTTAATGTACTTTATATTATAAAGAAAATGCAAAGCAGGTAGAACACCAATTTTTCATGGGATAGATAAAATGTACTTGCCTAATCAAATATATATGTGTGAATAACATCTTTTGCTGAATGCCTTAAAATTTATATAAAAGTTTGATCTTCAAAATGGAATTATAATTGTTAATAAAGAAACTGTGTATTAAGAAGATGAAATCTATATATTAAGAGGAAACTAAACGTCAACTTGGGATATCCTATTATTCTCTTTAATGTCTAACAACGAAGGAATTAAAATTGCGTCTTCGAAGGATTTTCATTCGCAAATGCCAGGAATATCTGAGACTATTGTATTGACTTTTATAAATACCATTTAAGTTTTTAAGAATTATAATTGGGAAAGATTAATTTCATTTCCTTTATCATCATATTCATTTCTTATGAATAATAAGAGAGAATTAATAATTTAAAATATTTTTATTTTTATTTATGATTAATAAAGATTTAAATATAGGTTAAGAAATGTTAATATGGGAAATGGATAATATGAACTTGGAGGTAAGAGATTAAATTATTTTTAAATTCGCATGCTATTATTTTTTATGACATGACATTACATTGCTTATACTAATCCAAATAGTCTAATAACCATAATGTATGATAAGTGAATAAATGATTAACATTGTTGTGAAATATATATTTTTATATTAATAACTATAAGTTACATACAATCATTTTAACGAATTAAAATGTTATATATAAATGATTGGATTATTATTTGTATAATCTAATTATTATAGAATAGTGTTAATACAAAATTCTTAATATTTGGATACTTATATTTTATACATGTTATGTAATCACGTAGTGTTATAGATTAGAAAATATATCTATCGTAAGTAAATAGAATATTTATATTTTTAATATAAGGAGGTAGATATATAAATATTTTTTTATATATTGTAAAATTTAAGTTATTTAATTGTTAAATAAATAATTATGTTTTTTATATTAAATTAAATGAAGTCTTCAATTTTGTTTTATTTAATTTAAAGATTCGGTGAGATTTTTTATTAATATTACTTTAGAATATTGATAGGAACCCCTGAAGAGAGTGAATTGTTAAACTTCCCTGAGTTCGAAATCTGAGCATAACGGTAAAGTTAATTAAGGTGGAAATTGATTTGATGTGGTTTAGATGTAATAATTTATTAATAATAAATTAATTATTGGGAACAAATATAGTTTTATATCAAAATTAAATCATATCATTCGTGGCATCCTATATGAAGACCTTAAATCTGACTATAGTGAGATGCGACTGCCTTAACTTATCTTGTTGAGAGGATGCATACTGTTACAATATATATATATATTATTTTGTGGCTCATTACTCAATATAAAATAATTTCCCAATCCAAAATGAATGATTTAAATGAGATAAAAGTTAGACACATTGAGCAACATATGAAAAAATATGGCATTTGATTATAAAAGCAAAAAAAAAAAAGAGATTAAAAACATATTAAATTATTTTGGATTGAAGATAATCATTATGATAGTATAGATATTATGTGCAAATGTTGCAAAGTTGAGAAATAATTGTTTAGCGACAGCTGCTTTACAAACAGTCATCGCAGGTTCGCTTCCTGGCTGATGCTATGACACATGAGAAAAAAATTGTTTGTTCTAAGCTAATGCTACCATGTGGTGTGATCAGTAATGATTTTTTTTAAAAAAAATTATATGGATCAAGATGCTTATAAGAGTTATAGTATTGAGTCAGTGCCTGATCGCTAGAAACTACTGAAGCAATTTCACTTCCATTAAAAACATAAGATGTTTTTTTGGATTTTATGCTCATAGATTAGTACTAAAAAGGAATAAAAGATGGCTTCAGGATAGAAAGGGCATTAGGTTTTAAAGATTCAAATGTATTAAATGCAAATCAAAGCATAAGACCTTATACCAAAAATTAGTTTGAGATATGTATAGAGTAATACTAGGTGAAGGTTTAATAAGCACTGCCATCTAGCATCTATTGATTACTCAAATTTTTAAAAAGTAGCAGCACTGGCATAGAAGGAATTAAGTTGTTCATAAAAAGTGAATAGATTCAAAATAAAGAAAATCAAGTTTATAAATATAGATTTTTAAAAAATAGAAATTAAGCAAGCTTTTATTTAAATCAAGTTATATATCATTTTGTAACATTATTAATTATTTGGTAAAGATAGATCCAACAGGCCAAATGAGAACATCTGACCAAGTTTTTCCATCTGCCCTTCCTGTATAAATATCTTTGCTATTCAACTTTATAAGAACATCAATCCAATTTCAACTGCTAGCATTATATACTCAAAACATCCAATACGATATAATATTACATATCAATAAATTATATACCCCTTCCCCCACTCTTAGTTACTATAATTGTGGAGTGATGGACTCTAAAAATTCAAACTCAAGATTCTTAAATCAAATTCAGCTATGTCACTTCAGGGGTTTCAATTCCTTCTGGAGTTTTTCTAAAACAAATTTTAAACGTTTGATATCATATTAACGACAAATTATTTCGCATGAATGATTATTTAAAACAGTTCTAATTAATTACAGTCACTTATGTGTAAGTTTTAAGCATTTAAGACTTTCTAATAATTTTTATGTTGATGTAAATCAATTTAGTATTTATAGAATTTTGTAAAGCTAAAAAATCATGTGACTATTCATTCCATTCCACTGCAATTCAAAATTAGAGATTTTTTTTTTTTCAAAAAAATCCAAATAATAATTGACTTGATAAATGAATGGTTGACTAAACTTAGAATTAGAATACCAGATGTTTAGATTGAAAGCGACCTCGTTGATGAAATATTTGATATATTTACAAAATTGTAATTACTAGGAGATTTTTTTTTTATATATTACAAACTTTTGTAGACTTACTGATCAGTTTAGTAATAGACCGAGAGATTATTAATTATTTATACTTTTGACTTAGTTGCTCATTAGCTAGTTTTATGTTGTATAAACGATTTTTAATAATAGAAATATGGTAAAAGAAATCTATGCTCGAATAATAAAAATATGATCAAAGAAATGGGTGTTCAAATGGTTTGACTTCAAAAATTTAAAGACATCCAAAGTATTAAGCTATAACAGCCAAAATATGTTTATGCATAACTGTTATCCAATCCTTATATTTTGTGATTCAGGGACTTAGCAGTAGTTATTTGGTATGGAATCATATTCAACTAGCTCCATTTCCGTCTCACTTCTTTCAGTAATGCAAATAATGCCTATTTCTTTCTCACTCAAGTATTTCACTTTTGATTCCTTCTTGTTATTCCTGACATATATCTCTTCATAGTTCATTGAGTAATCTGAAGTTTCTGAATTACTTTTTTGTTATGTGTCCAAGTCTTAGATCAATAAGTAATAATTGTTAAAACATATCTCTATTAACAACTTTCCTTTTCAAACACAGAAGCATATATTTATCTGTATTAATAATCTATTATTGATTATATAAATCAATCTGTGAACCACAGATATGTTTACATATATAACACTGGTTCAGGAAGCTGTTTGCTAAATTGCATATTGCTTTTTCAACTTTTTCTACAGATAACTTTTCATTATGGGTCACTTTAAGACTATAATTAATTATAGCTCTCCAATGTATTCTATTATTTTTCATATTTTCAACATTGCATTTTTTTTAGAATCCCTTAGAGATAATCTTTATAACATAAGTGCAGTCACCACCATGAAAACCAAGCTCTAATATCCTTTTAAAAAATCTTATATTATTCATTCATTTTATATATCCATTCCAATGGATGTGTGATTTCATAATAATGTATTATATAATGTCACAAACAGCAGGTTGAAGAATATATTTAATTGGTCTTATGATCTTGATATTGTATATATTTTTAATTTTTAAAGAGTACCTTCTTAAATGAAAAATTTCTAATATCTATGTTATGGATATAAGATATTGACATCTCGCCAATTATAAAATAAATCTTCAGAAAATATTTGTATACACACACATACCCATGCACTTGCAATAATTGTACAAGTGTGTATTCAAATATGTTTAAATATACATTAGCATAAATAGAGGGATTTTAACTTAGGATTTGCAATTTATATTCATCCTTCACTCCATCTCAAACAACCGATTCCCATAATCACGCACACCATAGAAAGATAAATGATCCCTAATATAGATATTTTGTTCAGAACTAGCATTCATCAGTTGGACCAGATTAAATCTCCCACACGTATATACTATCAGTGCTCGGCTTATATTAAGATAGCAATTCTTTAAATTTTAACGGATAGGCTTCAATCTTCTCATTTCGCCAGCTATTCAACCGTCCATTTTATTGAAAAACTAATGATTGAACGCGCAAAGCCCATCCCTCTCTTATTAATATAAATGAATAGGTAATGGTCCGAAAATGTGAAGGATTAGATTGGCGTGGTCCAACTGATGAGTGCTTATTATGCACGAAATACGGATATTGGGGATCATTGATATTTTTCACATGTGTGCTATCATGTATATCGGTTGTTTGACATGTAATGGAGGATAAATATAGACTGAAAATCTTAAGTTCAAATCTCTCTATTTTCTATAGTAAACATTCGATATTGAATGAATAGGTTAATTACTTAGTAGCAACTTTTTTTTCACTGAAATTTTTATTATTTAATTATGAGTTATTAATATTTTTCTTTCTATGCTAGCCTAGATAACACAAAATGTTTCCTTACTTGTTAGCTATTAACCTGTCTTTATTGATATTTTAATAGCAAACTGTTACAGTGTAAGAAGCAACATAAATCTATTAATTGAAATAAGGTTTGTTCCCTCGTCGAACTTCTTTTTCACGCAATGCATTATCAATGATTTTAAAATATCACATGTATTTTTATGGTTTTGAAAATTTATAAAATATTTGTGAAAGGTAAAGATGATCCATGGATGCTTTTTTTTCTTTCAGTTTTGCCTTTTAATTTGCAAATAGGTCATTAATTGCTTGCACAAGTGTGGAATAATTACATAAAAAATATAAACGATTGCATTATCGCACCTGAATGAGGAAAAAAAATAATATTGATTACAATTATTCTGATAAGCAACAATTCACTGTGTACATTAAAAAATAAAAAGGCTGATGAATCAAATAATAACCCTTTATTTCCTACACCGCGATCATGAGTTAAGATGTATAAAAATTTAATGACTCAACGCATTGCGTCTATTTATTTTTAATTTAAATTAAAAAGTCCGTCGTTGTATTTTTTCTTGCTGCCTGCTATAAATTGGTTTGAGTCTACTTTTATAAAAATGAAAACCTAATACACATCCCTGTTTAACACCAGTTTTTATTTTAAATGATCTAAATTATATATTGGCAATTTGATGTTTTCAAGCTCCCAACCGCCGTGACAAATTACGTTATAATTTTCAATCTTTTCAGTGCTCATGCAGTCGTCAGTTTTTTATCATGTTCAGTAGTTACGCTATAATTGTATATATATATAATAGTGTCTCTAATTACTCTGCAAATCATATGACGTTTGAGCATCTCAATTGAGCGTTTAACAATTCTGTTTCACTTTGATTAAGTAGTTTTTGTTAATGCTGTTCAGCTGAAAATTGTTCCCGTCATCTTTCAAGTCGTAATCTGTCATCCTATGGCTGTGCTGAATCATGCAAAGCATTATAACTACAGACACACGTGCACTCATACACCGATATCTGTATATATATAACAATTTTAATGGTTAAGAAGAAATGCAAAAAAAAAAAAAGATTATTAATTGTTACTTTTTTCTTTGAAATACTTTTTTTTTTTTCATATGTCATAGCATCGGCCGGGACGCAAACCCACAACCGTCCGCAACCAGTTGCTTGCAAGGCGGCTGCGATGACATCTCGGCTAACAACGCTTGACTGGTAGTAAAAGTAAGGTGCAACAATAAGTTAACAGATTTGCACCCAATTGCTGTTATCATCATTATTATTTTTAATCTAAACTCATCCATTATTTTTAAAAAATCCAAATACTATTCTATGGAGTTAATATTTCTTCAGAGAGAAAAATTTCATATTAGTCTTGGCATATAATGTTCTTAAAATGATTACAAGAGATGTTGCTATTTGCCATTGATAAAAGTAATCAGTAAGAAATTGTCCTAAACTATTGGTTCATTTATTTTCCTTAGAAAATCTTCTGGCTAGCATTTACCATCCTGCAAATGTCTCTTTATATGTTCCAGTCTATCTACAATATTTCTATTCATTCTATTAACTACTTCTTTCATTAAGTCAAACCTCTTACTAAATAAAATAATAAGCTGTATTATCTTTAAACTCCTTCAATTCTAATTTATTTTACTACAAAAATAAAATCACCAATTCATTTATCAAACCTATGCTTGCTTTTTATTTCCTACTGTTGGAATCACAGAAAAAAATAAATCCACACTGGCAATTTTCTGAAGGCAGATTAATTTTCTCTCTTTTAGAATTGTGTGAATACTTCCTAATCAGAATGGTTTTGAATTGGTGAACCTTAATTCTTTTACACAAATGCATCTTGCAAACCACTATATTGCAGTGAATCTATAGTAAATATTGCAACAATAGTCTTTCAACATAAATATTCACATATGTTTTTATGTAAAAGAAACAAGAAACAGCCAATTCAGCCTTGAAGAAACTTTTTAGAAGCAAATTGTAGATTGATAGCACTAGACATATATTTTATAAGCGCTGTGATCTAATATATATATTGATTCATCAAGCATAGGATGGGAAGCTTTAGAAGATTTATGTAGTAATTTATATATAATTCAATTTTGTAATTATGTAATATTCTTGTATATGTTTTTAATATAAATGAATTGATTTTGTGGTGAAGGAGAAAAAAAGAATCAGTCAAGTCTAAATTAAACTTATAATTTATTTATATATAATATTGATTTTTCTTCTTTGTTTGTATTTGTAATTCAAATTTGTAAATGTTTGGCATTTGCATATTGAAGTGGTTTCTTTCTTCTTTATAACCTAACATTAATGCACTTTTGGACAACTTTACCATAACTAGAGCACAGTCTATTTTGCACTCCAAATACTTCATCAACCACATGCCACAGTTGGTGCAATATCATACATTATATATGTACATTAGCCAAATTAAGATTACAGCCATAATGAAACTTGGAGAACATTATGGTGGACTTCACTGAAGCATTTGGTTATAAAGAATAAAGAAACCACTTTAAAATGCAGACAAACAAATATTTACAAATTTGAATATATATATTGTATCGGTAAGGATTGTATTTACATTTTAACAAGAGTTAGGACCTAAACAAAAGTACTATGAAACCAATCATGCCCAAGATACCCATGACAAGAACAATCATGACTTCTGCCCTATTTTCTTATTCTCTAAATCTCTAACATTATGAACAACATTTCTGATGATAACAAAAGGAATTTCATTCATTCCAGTCCTGGAGACACAGCGGAAAGACAAGAGATCTTCAGAAAAAAATGATATTAAGATAAGATTAGTAAATATAACTGACAGCATGAGATTAAAATGAGCAAGAATTATATATAACACAACCTTTAAACAATGTGTATGCATACAACAACATTAAGACAAAGGATGATTGACATAGTAATTAATTATGAATTGTTAATAATTTATTAATAAATTAATGAGGGAATGAATATTTAGGTAATGATTAATATGCTCTGAAAGCACTTAGCCTTAAGATATATTAGTGTAATTTTTTTATGAATTTAATTTCACTATATACGTCAAGCATATTAAATCTTACATAAATACAAATGATAAATGTATTTACATGTAATATATAAATTAATAAAATCTGGGTTTCATGTATTACTGGTGATGATTTGAGTATTCCAAGTTATGTATTGTTACTAGACTTTATTGATTATGAATTACAATGATGGGAGAATGTGTGAATAGAAATTGAAGATCTAAAGATATACTATATGATGTATACTCAGGACAATGTGGCTTAATATGCAAATGAAGGGATATCAATTTTAAACAGATTTATAATTAAATGCTATAATACATAAATGGGAATTAATGAACTTAAGACACATGAAATAGAGCTTTATTTATATAAACCATATTTGAATTAGGGTTTACTATGACCATACATTGAAGATGCATTTTATAAATATTACAAGCTTTATTCAGTCAATAATTATATGTTATATCAATCATTTGGAGTGAATAAACATTTATTTGTGTAATTAACTACATAATTCTGATTTGACAGAACCACTAAATGTTGTTTACTAATATATTTAATGATTGTTTAAATGAGAAGGCGACTAATTAAATAAGCTTTAATATGTTATTTCTAATATATAAAAACAATAAAGATAGAAATATTAAGTCTGCTTTGGGACAAGAGGCTTCATCAATTATTAATAGGTACAAGAGTCTGCCTGCACTTATAACAGGGTGGTACTTGAAGAGATGGTCTTTAGGGGGTCCCATGGTCCATATTTTCCAATGTTATTCCATGCAAAGCCTCTCTACAACCTGACTCCTGGACCAGTGCTTTCAAACACTATTTTGGAATAAGCCATGAAAAGAAGTGATCTGGGATCTCCGTATTTTAATTTTGACAAAGCAAAATACAAAGTTAATAATGCTATCAAAAATAAGCAATGCTAAATAATATTCATGTCCTTAATGACACTGATATCTTAACTAAATCCATCCTAAATTAATAATATCCAGCGTAATGACATGACAAATTTAACCCATCCTTAAAGGTAAGCATATGACCTTGAATACTAATTACAATGTCAAGCTACATAAGGGAAAAATATTGTTCTCTTCATTAAACAAACATAACTATGCTTAATAGGTAAATAATTATATAGATCAATATAATGCTTGATAGCATGACAAGCAAATGATGATTGATTATTAAACAGAAAGGTAAGGTCATTAAATTTACTCTAAAGAATATTAAAAAATAATTAAATCCATAGGGTTAAGTGAGGTAAGAAATTGATATCATAAGATGACATCTGATAGTCTGTCGTTAAGCAAACATCACAATTAAACAATAACATTGAGGTTTGTAAGAAGACTTACATTTAAGTATTTAATTATCCCATAATATTGGGACAGAGAATCAGAATAATATCAGATCACTAGATTGAGTCATTAGCATATTAAGATCAAATTAATCACAATATTTACAATAAAATACAATTTAAGTTTGCTGCATTAACATAGCAGAGAGATAAATTAAGTGTGAAACCCAGTAAATACAATTATAGATCAAAATTCATACATTATATTTTACAGAGAGAGAAAGAGTCATTATAATTGGCACTACCTCACCAATTAGTGGATAGATAAAGAGTTACATTGTAATTAAAAATAAATTATAGTTAAATAATAGAAGGTTGAGAGTTCATGTTAACGGCATGGACGGAATTACTTTCTGGTGGCTTGGTGGCTGAATGGACTGATACACATGAATAAAATATGGAAAACATGGTCACAATACAAAGTTCAGATAAAATAATGGTTAGCATCTTTCAAGAATCACTTCAGGATTTGATTAAAGCAGTTATTGAGTGGAGATGGTATGGTAGCATAGCTGTATGGAAACGATCTTGGAGAGATTGGGAAAGTGGATTTCTTCCTTCTACTCAGAAGTCATTTTATCAAAATTTTGAGTGATGTGGATTCGTTTAGAAACACTTTTCTGAAAAGTAAAAGCAGAGTGCCCTGTATTGAATTCATCTGTGTTTATATGTCAGAAAAACTTTCTAGAAATTTCTTTTATGTCACTGCTTGAGACGGTAAATATGCATTACCTGGCATGTTTTCACTCATCCTTTGTTTAAAATTATATTTGACAAATGAAAACCAGATAATTTCTGGAGAGTATTGTTCTTTCTAAATTGAATAGATATGTTTTTCATTAAAATTTAGGATTGCTAAAATTCATTTAATTAACAACATTTTAAATTGAAACATGGTACGTTCTTTTGTTTCTTAAATTTAAGTTACGTTAATTATTTTCCAGAACCTTCTCTGGTATTACATCAGCGTTCTAATAATACACAAATTATAAATTAAATAATATACAAAATATATTTAAATAAATGAATAAATACTGTATTTTTATGTATCTGTAATATGTACACACACACATACACGACTATTTAAGGCGATGGAACTTTAGTTAATTCCGAATTACAACCTAAATAAATATTATGACTCAATTTAAATAACTGTTGACAATTTACAAGGGGGGGGGGTAATCATGTGTATATCTATACTTACACACCCTGATGATTAAATGAGTGTACAGATGGGTTTGAATATCTGGTTTAAGGTTACTAATATTAACAGACAGTGAAGCAAAATATCACAATCTAAATTAAAACATATAGTTATATATATTAAGATCTATTTCACCTAAGTTTTTAACTAAAACTATTGTTCAGACAACTATTTAATATTTATATATACTAAAATACTTATACGTACTTTTACTAATAAAAGAAATGATTAATAATTTATTTCATTATGCTAAATGTGTGTGTATAGTTACGTATACACAAAATATGCCTTACTAGTTTATAATTATAAATGTAAAATTAAATGGATTGCTAATTGTGTTTTATAAGTAATAAATGATATTAACACTAAACTAAAAGTATGTGCGTGGATGCCAGGGGCATTCACAATATTTGATAAAGCATTAGACTAATTAAATAGTTTAATTAATGAGAAACTATAAAGTAATTTATCAAGAAGGATTAGATATTGTAAACAAAGCCATTGCTTAAAATAGACAATTCTAAAGTCGTGGCATTATCTAATCAGGGATCGAATAGGAACTAAAGAGATGACCACCACGTGGACAGAGGATGCCCAATCAAGGGAGGCTACTCTAAAATCTAGGCATGAGCAGTAATAGATTTAGAATTGAACTGAGATCAGTACACTTGCTAAGTGAAGCTCTTGAAAGGCAGATGTGCCATTTCCTTGGGTGCTCCAGTCAGCTCCTTCCTTCACTTAGCCTTGCGAAGAGGTTTACCTCTGGACGAACCAAAGTTAACCTAGAAACTATGTAACAGGTCATATTGATCTTATTATTTTATTATGCCTTCAGGCCCTTATTTATATATATATTCTAACCTATCAAACGGCGAAGACTTCTATTAAAATAAATGAGCGATTCAATAAAGAGAATTCGGAAAGCCTAAACGCTTCCGTCTAGGACGGGTAGCAAACCCTATATTTTTATCTAATATAACTCGACGTTTGGTTAGTTATAATAATTCAGCTACAGTGATATGCAGTTCAGACAGAGATAGAATAAAAAAAAATTATCATTAATAAAATAAATTTAAAAATAAAATTTAGAATAAACTAACATTCTTTCTCTATCCAAAACACATTCTCTGAGCTGTAAGTACTTGCACTGTTCGACAATGATGATGATGATTTCATGTCATTGTTAATATTACTGACTAAAATAAAACATTCATTAATTTGCCAATAATGACACTAATCTCAGGGTTCTCTGTTATATTTAATAAAATGCTCGGCAGTATTGTGTTGTCGCATATGACTGACATTCTGGTCGGCTATAGGAAACATTTACCTTATTTAAATTCCAGGTGTATTCATCCACATATCAACTATTATAATATTTAACGAGATGATAACCCTATTCAATAACAACGCATAAGTTTGAATAATACAGCCATTTTATCCAGAATCTCAGTCGGAATGATGAAAAGACAAGGGTGCTTTTGTGTCCTTCCATTATCCATGACAACACAATAATTTAACTAAGATTTATTACTTAGACACTTCACTTAACTGTGTACGAAACGATGGGCAACCAAAACTGGTAGTTTGGGAATAAAGTGATTTTACACACACATAAAATAAAATGTCTTGGTCTGAAGTTTTCAATTCCATAATTAATTCTTATTAAATTAAAAATATAATGAAATATTCGGATCTGCTTACAATTGTCTATCTGGTGTATTGAATTTAAGATTTCATAAATTATTTTGGACTCAAGAAAGTATTGCAAGTATTATGCCAATACACTTTTATTTAGCACACAAGAAAACTGACTCAAAACAACTTGTAACAAGATTATAATTTATTATTACAGTTTAACAAAACTATCCTTTATGATTAACATAATAAACAAACATATACAATTTATTCGATCCCATATGGATAAAACAAAATATAACTAACATTAATTCGTCTATACTTTTAGACTTGGATTCGAACTACTTCTTCATCTTTTTTTTACATTTATACATCAACTCATCCGTTTAGTGTATCTTATATGAACGGCTGCTTAACTTTATTAACTAACTATTTGTTTTAAAATAAAATAATCTGATTCTAGGCAATGCGTACAAACGATTTTTATTATTATATCTTTAATTAAATGATAGTTTTTATTTAGATAACTTATTATAATTTATGGGTTATTTATCAGAAGTTACTTATTATTTTAATATTTACCTTAATAACAACTGAAGTTGTTATACACACTATTTTTCTAAGTATAAGTTATATTGTGAGTGCTACTTAATCATTAACCCGAATTAAACCTAGTATTTGAACCCTCCATTGGCAAATAAAAATTTCTAAATCACGCAATTTTAAACTTACTCTCTCCATTGACTTACGTGTGGATTACCAGCACTATTCCGCTGCACAATCCAGACATTGATCATATATACTAGCACGCTATTTTTACTAAATGGATCTTGAGGAATTAACCTCCAATATACCCATTATCTTGCCATAACTTTCTAAACAAAACACAATATTCAACACCTTCCGTGGTAGAATTATCTCTATTTTCTCATGAGGAATATGGAATAACACTGAAGGTCTGTAGAATTAACTACTACATTAAAATAGTTTGGTGGGTCCTTGCCTCTTATTTGGGCATAATAGGAACACACACCAAATATAATCCTCTCCTGGGATTTTAACGAATGAAATACACTAAATACGATATAAATTCCTGATCGTCCTAACTCTGAGAAGCGATCACTTGGGTTATAAACATACCCGAATACTAGATTTATCTATTCCCCTCATGGAAAATAAAGCTTTTGGGGAGATCATTTTCCATCCCACAAAATAGATACATTACAATTATTACGAATGCGAATATTAATCATATACTGATGCTATATCGGGGCAAGACAAGCAAATACACTAATTACTCTAAATTTATGTTCCGGGGTATACTTAGATCAACGTCTGCAATCAATGGATATCACAGAATTAACCATAATAATTTTTACCTTTGCCAAAGAAACATTCAACCAGTAATTGGTAGTATAGTATCTTGAACTAAATTAAGTGAATGCGTTAATAAAGAATAATTGGGAATAAATTCCGCAATTAACATAGTATAAATTTATTTCAAACTTTAAATAAGTAATATCCTATATAGCACTTCTCTTTAATTACTTCTGATAATTTTAACTAGATATTTTACCTATTAAGTATCTAAATTTTTCTACTTTTACGCATCTAACATATAAATTTATACCCATAATTGCATATCATAAGTAAACACATTTTATAAAAAAAATTTTTTTTTCATGTCAAATATAAATTTAACCTAGAATAATTACATGAAAACATACCTTTATGATTACAAGGTCATTTAAATATTACTTGACTATACAGCCTTTTAACCTGTTGATATAAAAAAAAATACACATAATTTTACATATTAGTAAAAAAAAATCATTACTTAGCAAGTGCTTATTATCTCACTAGCAAAATGTTTTTCCATTGGACAATTTATCTAGATGAAGAACTTGATCCGTTCGTAGTTCACGAAGCAAAATTTAAAACAAGAAACACATTTTATTATTTCATTTATATAAAAGTTGCCTCCATTCTGGTGCAATTAATAAATTAGGCAAAGAAAACATAGCAACGTTGGATATTAACTCTTCCTTGAATTAACTGATATAATTTTGGGATCCAAGAAAACAATACATATTTTAACATGACGAATATTTGACGATTGACGATCACATATACAATTCTTTTCTTTTTACTATTGGCGATATGTATCATTTTTAGCTAGCTGGCTTATGAATAAAATAATGCGTGAATTTTCCAAAATACTATTATTATAAGGACTGCAGCTGACTTACGTGAATATAAAGTTTTAACGACTCCAGTTGATGTATAATATAACATATTATATTATGGTTATAATTAAGTCATTAATGTTTGTAGTTTTTATTCCTACTCTAGGAATTATAATTTTTCTTTAACCCTTAAACCGCTAATTTTATCATTGGTTGTATCAGATAAAAATCAAATCTTTTAATTGGCCAACTCACAAACTGAAGACAAAGCCTATTGTTAAAACATATTCGCCTATAATATTAAATTCAACTCAGATACGTTTATAAAAAGTATATAATTAATTTTTCAGGTTGTGAAGACAACGAAAGTTCTTTCAAAAATAAATTGCTATTTATTTATTCTAAGATATTCAATATCGGCAACATAAAAGTTATAATGTAAACAAAAAGATCGACTTTTACGTTATAGAAAAGTAAATATTTCTTTTTATTACAACTTCAATATTTGTACTAAAATCTTCAATATTTTTCGAAAATAATTTTGGTTTTTTTATTATTCTCTCTGAAAATTATGTTTAATTTCCATAAATATTATTTAATAATAATTTAAATCGTATTCGAAATGAAAATCTCAGCGTTTTTCTTTATTTTCTTTGATCAGGCAGTTTCTTTGTTCTTTCCAGCCAATCAGAATGTCTTTTTCGGCTGAGAGCATGCTAAGAACCAATCACAAATAATGTTCCTTCTTTGTTTAGGTTTAAATGCGTTTTTTTTCTATTTTTTACTTCTAAAATAAATCGGAAGATGTCACCATCGTACAGAACTTTTAAAAACGAATTCAATACGTATTTAACGAATATTTTCGTATGAAAACGGGCTGAGTTAGAGTGATTTCAGATGTCGACGAGGAGCCTCGTCGGACGCGGGAAAAGGGTTAATAATGAATTCTCCATAAAATGCACACATACAAATTTTCTGATATTTGCCTTGAGAAAATTTATATTTTCTTTTTTAAAAAATATACAGGTGCATAAGTAAATATCCTTTATCATTAATATTATTTCTAGATAATTTTCAGTGAATAAAACATATTTTAACGTGGGGAACTTACATTGTTTTTCAAAGCAGACAATTTCTTTTAGAAAGAGCGCGAAATTTTCTAGTTAACTTTTCTTGGCTTTTATAATATGTCTTTTAAATTATAAATTTTCTTTTATACCACGAAAAGATAATTAAATAAGGTAAAGTTAACAAATCATTGATTATTTCATGGAAATTACTTATAGTACTTGTTTTAAATATAATGACACTTTCCGTGATTGCTGTAGTTAATACGGTCATTTTGAACTTTAGCATAAGATAGTACATTTTTGCGTATAAAAAGCTTTAAAATAGGTAGATGGCCACAGAAAACAGAATATCTTATCAAATAGGATTAGCAATGCATGATATTATTAAAAATTTACTGGACTTATATTTATTTCTGCAATAAAAAATAAAATAAAAATTTGTTACCGAATTTCAGTACTGCTTCCTCCTTGTAAAACTAAAAACAGACTAAACTTTCTTCAAAATTTGGCGGTCTTCTTTTAGCGACCTCTTGCAGAAAAATAATCATTTAATTATACATAAACAAAGGAAAGGAAAAAAAAAACTTATTACAGTCATATATTTTTCCGTATGATTTAAATGAATTACAAAGTAATTTGACAAATAATGAAAAATAATAAATATACTTAATTAATAATTAGTGATGTATATTTCTTTTAAATATGATTTTCTACAAAATAAATTATCAGAAGTCATTGTGCGTTATGATAAGATACTCATCTACTCTCCCCCTCTACCCATCCAACATCAATTACTGTTTATAATATGTGCTTTTATACTATATTAAATTGCTCTTATTGTTAATATTTTAATTAAATTATTCATGCTCTTCTTCAAAATGACCTTGGATTACCAAATTTTTTAGTTATTTGCTTAAAACACGTTACAGTGAGTAAATAGCATACTTTATTAATCACTTAATATTATTATTATTTTATCTTTTTATTTTCTAAAAAAGGATAGCATTGTTTTCCTGTGGAAACAATACCAAATAAACCAAGTGTCAATAACACTAGGTTACAATATATATATATATATATAGTGTGTGTGTGTCTAATAGTCATATTTTTGTATATATTAAACAAGAGTGATTAACTCATATATAACTCTGTAATAAATTCCCGTTATTTAAAGCTACTTGCCGAGCTGCCTCATTATTTATTATATATTTGTGTTATTGATATTTGCAATCCAGCATGTAATAAAGTGCCGCTGGACACTGCAAATTATAAATCTAAATATATAAATCATAAGTATAGATCTCTTCATAGTTTAGTGCTCTATTTGAATGGCACACTCAGGAATTCAGTCCATGGATTACAGTTCAATGCTTTCATAAGTAATAAATCATTTGATTTCCCTATCTGCTTTGGTTCAATAGTAGAATAACAATCTGGATCTCATCTGTTGACTATATCTCCACCATTATCATTTCTGATGCTCAAATTTCCTGCAAACTCACAAGGAATGCACTATTTCATTATTTTTATATATAAAAACTGAGAATAAATATTTGAATTTTTATAAATTAGGTTAAGTGATATAAGTACTAGAAACACTGGGTAAGAAAAGTTTAAGAATAATAATTTTATTATAATATGCTGAGTAGTGGTGATAGGGTTGCAAGTAAAAGATATAATGATTAATAATTCTAAAGATAAATGCCCATTGAGCAAACCCCTCACACTCTTTACAAGATTGCTTGCAACAAAGCTAACTGCAGTGCTGTTTACTTTGGAGAATCCTGTACCAGACTTGATGATTGACCCAAAACCAATACCTCTATAGAAGAGCTAAAAACAATCCAGGCCACAAATCCATATTGCTAGAGCATGAAAACAAACTTGCTTCACATTCATGCCACATTGGTAGTGTTACATGTATATAAAGGGATGATTTTAAATGCAAGATAAAGGAGACTCGGCATATCACTAACAATGCTAACTCCATAAATAAAAAAGAATCCTGTTTGCCACTTTCTAAAAAGTGAGCCATGTAACTTATTTGCATACAATTTACATAAAATTTACATATCTTTTACCCACAATTCTCTCATCCATTAGTCGTTGTTACAAGTATGATATTAGAATTAAGATATGATTAGCATAGTATAATAAAAGCTTTATTCTTAAGTTGTTTTTACTCAGCATTATTAACACTTATATCAATTACAATTGTATAGGAAAAGAAACCAATGTAATATAAGATAAATTATGTTAATTAAAGCATTATTTTTAATATACTAATTATTACTGTATATTGTAAAAAGTCTTTATTATACTCAACATTAGTCGAATTTTACATTTTTTTGCTGTTATAGAATAAATGAAAATCTTTCCACTGAAACAACAATAAAAGAAAAAAAAATTATTTAGCTTTTAAAAGAATGGAATGCAATTTAGCATGATAAAATTTATCTAGACAACTGAAATTATGAAACACATAATATTGAAACAGTAAGATTCGTATTCGAATCTTAAGTTTCACCTTTTTCTGTCGTCTCTCACTGACCGGTCTATCCCGCCCAAATTTAAACTTTTGATATCGGGTTGTGTGTGTAACAATATTAAAAATGTATAAATATATGTAGAATTCAGCATAAACACGCACACATTTCGATCTCAAATTAAATGCAATAAATAGGAATAAAATAATATAATTTAGATTTCTTTTAGTTATATAATTTTGTATAATTTTAATCATTTATTTTGGATTATAAAGTTCGTATTTATTGCTTTGTTTAAATTTCATTTAATAATAATTCTAAAAATATCTGATGTAATATTTAATTAAAAGTTAAAATAATCTTATGTTCCCTTTTTGTTTTTGAAATTTAAAAGCATCGGTCAGTGATAGATAATAAATTAATTAAAGAAAAATTCCCCAAAATTAATTAGTAAATGTAAAATGTAAACAATAGAACGGCAGCTTTCTTTAATTAAAAACCAACTAAATGCATTGATTATCCTCAGGGCAGATTAAGTAGAACCTAAAAATATCTTAACAAAAATGTGAAAGATCAAGATAAAAAAAGAGGCCAACTTAGACTTGCTGGAGACATTCACTTAAACTTTAGCTTTGCTCTCGATCACTGAGAGTCTCCAAAAATATAAAAATAATTTGTTCCTGCCAAGGTATGACCAAGTAAAGCACCTAGATTATTCTCCATCGGGAGATGGCCTATCGGATGCTGAACTTTCCATTGCCCGTCATAAATTCACCATGAAGATCTGCTGCCTGAAATAAATGAAAAAGCTGCTGCTGTTGTGAAATTAAATGAAATATCTAAATACAAGAAAGACTTGCCACTCGTGAACTTTTTGCTGCTAAACTAATGGAATCAGAAAACTTCTTATAAAACAGGTACCTGTCTGTGTTCAAACTTTAGAGTACTCTAATAATAGGCTATAGCTCTTCTTCATAATCCTTATCTAAATTATAAAATGTAAAAACTACCATATGTATAGCTAAAACTGAATAATTAACTTAATGCGTAAATTTCTCTACTAATCTAGCTTACCTCATTCTATATTGGGTGCGTATTTCTATAATCTACATTTCTATCTATAGTTATTATTTAATTATTGCATGCTCATAATTATTTCAATTTTCAAAGTTTAAATCTATGATCGCTTAAAACAATGAATGCATGTCAAATTTTCATTAATATTTACTTTCTTTAATAACTTAACTTTCATATAAATCGACACGCATTCAGTGCATCATTTATTGTAATGCAGGGTCTACTACTTCGCAAATGGCTGGCATATTAGTTGTAATAACTCCCAGTTTATATATATTTTGTATTTATTAAATCTAATGAATAATTCTAGAAAATCCCATTTCTTTGAGAGTCGCCAGAGTTCTTGAATAAATGTTGGTAATGTAGGGCCAAGTCAGAAACCTATTTAAATCTCATCATAACCGTTTATACAGTATACATGTGTTACGTTTTAGAGATGCGATGACCCATTCTGCCATGAAATTTCCGGATTCTTCAGGGTTGAAATTAACCCCAGTCGTCCTACACAAGTGGGCATAATGGGTGCTCCCGTAGGACTTGACGTCATGCAGCCAGCTGGCAAAACTGCAGCACGGACCGCTTTTCCCTGGTTATGCTTATGTGACACCTTACTTCGTCGGGTCGGGGCAGAGACCAGCCCGACAGTTTTATAAACTCATTCACGGCATTGCAGTTTCAATATACTGCCATTCCATATCGCCTTTCTAAAGCGTACCACGTGTTCCTTTGCTCAATTCTATTATTCTATATATCACTCCGCCTCTGCATTATCTTCATAATTCACTCTCAAATAAATGTTTGCCCTTAGTCATAAAATAAATAGTTTAATTAAATAAATATATGTCCACCACCACTCTTAAATCTTACTTTAGACTCTTGTATTGCAAAGGTATAAATTCCCCAAGGCATGCATTAGAAATACTTACTCGAGAATTTTAGGTAGCTAGATTACGCTTTCAAATAAATGTATTCCTTTTGTAAACATTGCAGTATCGGAAATACCGCTACTGAAATCCTCAATATAAAATAATGTCTAAACAAATAAATGTACTCTTTAAAATAAAATCATGTTGCAAATCCCGCTACTGAAGCTGTTAGTCCATAAAAGATTCTTAATGATTGTTTTATTAAAATGTATTAATAAATAATTTTAAACTATACGTCTGCAATTACGTTTCATTTATTTGATGCCCACTCTATATAATATTTCCTCGATTATGTAAATATGAATGCTTAATTAATATTAGTTTGATTATTGGCTAACTTGAGAATAAAATCATGAGTCTCTTGCATATCCCTGACCACCGTGCCTAAGGAAATATTTACTAATGTCGCATCAGATGCGTTGTTTCGTGGATTGTATTGTGGAACTGATAAACTATGTTCGAACTCAGTACCACGGGTGGCTTTGCTACTCGATGGTGCTGCTGTTCTGTATGGTGGTCGAATTCTGCACTATGTTTACGAGTCACACGTTTTCTG
>JAQFVV010013298.1:0-105599 GCA_028023455.1 Epiperipatus broadwayi
TGAGCGCACATACTGTGGTCACACATGTACCTACAAAACATCCACAAATTAGAAATGTTAGGGTTGGAAAGAAAGAAATAAATAAGAAAGAAAAAACGAGCTTGGAAATAACAAAACAAAAATGTTGAAATTAGCAAAACAAAGAGAAAGAGAGGGAACTAGAGTTAACAAGATCGTTATCTTTTGCTAGTCAAAGTCCGAATTTTGATAAAAGTAAATATTAAATTATAATACTACCAGCATACGGTAGGAAAGTTAAAGCAGTAAAGAAACATAAATAAAACATGTAGTAAAATATGATTTAGGAAAAGTAAAGTTTAAAAAAAAAAAAAAAAAAAAGAAAAAACTTCGATAGCGCGGAAAGAAAAACCTAGAAAATTAATATGTTCGAAAAGATAAGAATCTGGGCTTCAAAGTACACATTTGACGATAAACGAAATGCGGGTTTTATGGGGTAGAGTTAAAGCAAGAATTAGATAAAAAATAAATGATTATTAAAATTTAAATAAGAAATAAAGAAAAACATGCATTAAAATTTGTGTAAGTAATCAAAGAAAAATAAGGAAATAAATAAAATGTACGTAGTGCTATAAAATCATATAAAATAAAGTTACATATGGCCGAAGGCATAGCATGGGAGGTGTCAACAACAAGTGGAAACAAAGAATCTAAAGGACAAAGACCATTGGAATGTTTTAATTAAAAAAAAAGAAAAAAAAGAAAAAATTAGGTGGAGAGCTAAGGAGATAAAAGGAGAGATTAGAGCTTGAGACTTCGAGTCGACAAGGTGAAAAAATCGCGGCTCCAAGAATCAGCCGATATAGCTAACCAACATGACTTTTACCATCGATATCTCACATAGTATGACCGGCTAAGGCCATCATGATCGCGGTCAATCCGGACTTCTGTACCAATGGTTCTGCAATAATGTAACAGCTACGGTAGTAACGCCTGCCTATGGATTCCTGTAGTGGCCCGACCTGTGATGCCTCGTCCTCCATGCCTTATTAACCAAGAAGCTACATCCTGCCAAATATAATCTACGACCGTCCCTCCTAAAGAAGTGGATAATCCACGTGACGGTCGACAACACGTCGGAATGAACTCAAAGACTAAACCCTAGGTAACTTAAATATTATTTTATATATCGTCAAATGTGCACATAAATTCCATAGACAATGGCCAAATGCCTTTCATGAATGGTAATGACATTCTTTTGATAGACAGCTAGGCTAATGAGTTATAAATGTGACAGCATTTATAATGATTTCAAGTATTTATTTATAAGAATTTCAAGTATTTATTTCCTTATAGCACTATAGAATATAATATGTTTAATTTTTATGTTAATGTTTCTTATATCTTTTATTATCAAATTATTTGTTAGTATTAAAAATATATTAATTTATTTAAATCTGTCTTGTCTCGTTCTTCGCCACTCCACAAAATAGTCTAATACTAGGAGGGTAGAAATATTATTTCATTTTTTTTGCATTCTTTTAGTTATGAAATTAACACGTGAAACGTTGATGGTGCAGGGTTTTATCCTGTAAAATTTATAAATTAGCCAAGCGCTGTAACTGTAATATCTTACAGCAGCCAGGAGAAAGTTGATTGGGAAAAATAATGGGAAAAATAATCTGGAGTTTATATCCGTATAGCGTACAGATTCGGTCAAGTACGGAAATCGGCTCGTCTGTTTCCGTATTTCTCTCTGCTTGAGGTAGCGGAAGGTGGACGATTTTGAATAATAAGAATTCCCCATTACATATATAAGTGAAAGGGAAGTTGGAGCTTTTCGATCGTCCCGTGCCCGTTACATATTTTGGGGGCCAGTCCGGGATCTGAAACTTCTGCCCAATTAACAATCACGTGTTGAATAGTTATATAATATAATAAATATTTTCTAAAATAAAAATTGGTTAATATATGTGTTTTCAAACATATAAATTTAGCGTTGCAAGTTAAAGTGGTGAAGAGCGAAGGTGAAGGGGATAAGTTTTTTTTTTATAATACTCCATACGAGCGTTTCACGTCAAATGTGTACAAAGAGTAGCGAGGGGGAAATTTTTTTTAGTATTATGAAAGTTATTGAAATGAATAGTGAAGGATAATCTCAGATAATAATTAGTCAAGTTATAACGAACAAAGAAATCATAATGTCAAATGATTACCGCCATGTAATATAAGTCGTGTTGAAAAAAAAAAAAGATATACGTATGATTTTAAGATAGTGAAAGGAATATAATTTACAAAAAACGTTTTATGTGTAACGAGGGAGATTATCCCAGTGAAGAAATATATGTGTATGATTTTATTCTAAAATGACCGTAAAATAAGGGGAGTTTATAACGAAATATTAGAAATATATATGTCATAAGTTCATGCGTCTGGAAACACAGTCAAAATGAATTTCTTTAGATATATCGATATAGTAGTGAGTTAAAATTTAAAAAAAATATATGTATTAAAATTAAATATATATATATAAACGTGCAGCATTGAATTAATTAAAGTGAGTCAGAGGTAGATGAGTAGGGAAAAACGAGGACAATCATCAAGGTGGACGGGCAGTTGGGCAAATCTAGGGCAGGCGGACAAGAAGAGGAACTGGAGTACAAATGTTTGGATTGGCTAGCGATCTAAACGCTAACTGATAAATCACAAATATTAAATCGTTAATCAAAGTAAAAGGAAAGCAGAGAATCAATAGAAAAAAAATTTTCGTTATATAAATATAGCCAGAAGAGTTTAGTAAAACAATATTAAAAATGTAGATTAAGGGTTAAAGAACATTATATTTATGCATACGAGATCCCAAGATAAAATGGACGTTCAAGAAAAGGAAGTGAGAGAAGGGAATGAAGATAAAGAGATGAAAGCACCGGGTAACATAAGTAATAATGATATCATGGATATGCTAAGGCAAATGAGGATTGATCAACAGCAATTCGTGGAAGAATACATGAACAGACAGGAGAGAAGAATAGAAGAATGGATGATCAAGGTCGAAATCGATAGCCAGAAAAGAATGGCTGCATTCAAGGAAGAAGTAAAAAATGAGATCATCCAGCAATCAAAGTCTAATGATACATGGGCTGGAGTTCACCCAGAGATGGGGATGGAGGAACAAAGGAGTATAGGGCCGTGTGGATATGCGAAATCTGAAACGGTTGAGGAGAGAGTTAGAGAATTAGGAGAGTGTGATTGGGAAAAGGATATAGGACATCCAGAAAGGGAGATAAGACCGTTAGATGAAGAGACGGATGTAGTTAGAGATAAGAGTCAAAGAGTGATGATGAGCATGCAGGAGAGTTTAGGTCAAGTGGCAAAAGTAATAGCCAGTTTAAACACAAGAGTGGAAGAATGTGTAAAGAGTACAGCCAATAGCAGCATTAATGCCAATATAGAGGGCCGAGAACCAAGAACTAATGGAGAAGACAGAATCAGAGAATCTGGAAATTACATGGACTATCCTGTGGGCTTCCACCACTTCCTGAAGGTACAAGTTTTCAATGGTAACCCTGGAGAAAGCCCGATGGAACACTTGAGCAGCCTGGAATGGTACTTCCAATTCAGTAGAGTAAGTGAAGAAGCCAAGATAGCAGTCGCTTGCAGCCATCTGCAGGGCGAGTCTCAAGTCTGGTGGAATTCGCTATTCCAGAAGCCCATTATGTTTGCAGCATACCAGAGAATGTTGAAGAGCAGTTATTGGAGTGAGGAGCTCCAGGAGCATATGTTGCATCAAATAAAACAGCACAAATGGGGACCGGAGGAGTCATTCGTAACATTCTTCCGTCGACAGGTGGCTAGATTACGACTAATAACGGCAAACCCGTTATCGGAGATGCAAATACTCCGTATAATTAGGTCCGGGTTTCCCAAGGACATTGAACGTACTCTCATCAGTACAGAGATTACAGAGTCAGTGGAACAGATGGCAGAACTGTTGAGCACATTGGACCACAGTAGAGACCGAGTAGAGTTTCAGGACGGCAAGAAGAAGGGAAAACAGCAGCAGGTCCAAGTAGCAAACCTAGGTTATGGGGAAGAGAAAGAAGCATTAGACATGGCTCTTCAAGTATGTCCAAAATTAACGATTGAGGTGGAAGGACTTGTGGTCAATGCACTATTCGATTCGGGAAGTCAGATCTCTATTATGTCTCAGGAAACGTGGGACAGGTTGAAGGATGGCAGTGCAGAACTCAGAACGCTGCCACTAAAATCAGTTCAAGTACTGTTGGCGAATGGGAAAAGGGTAAAACTGGAGTCCCAACAGGTCTACGTAAGGATAGACATTGCAGGGAAAAGGTTTGAACATGTATTGGTGATCTTGGAGGGGCTAATCCATGACCTTGTGTTAGGTTCTGATTTCATGCACAAGGTGGGATGCATACTAAACTATAAACAGGGCTATACGGAGATAAATGGCACACGGCTAAACTTTATGAAAAAAAACCAAGATGATAGAGGAGTTTATCAGGGAGAAATTCTTGCGCAAAATGCTTTGATGGAGATAGAATGGGAACAGATAGTGGATGAGTCGACATTGATAGATAACGATCAGAGGGATAGGTTGAAGAAGATTATCACGAGGAATTGTGTGGTATTCTCAGAGGTCCCGGGGGTCATTCGAGGTTATGAGCATCGGATAAGACTTATGGAGGACCAGCCATATCGGGCTCGTGCTTACCCAATACCCTACCAATATAAGCAAGAAGTGGAGGCTCAGATAGATAGGATGCTAAAGTGGGGGGTGATTTCTAAGTGTTCATCGGCATTTAATAACCCTATTGTGACAGTGAAAAAAAAAGATGGATCCATCCGATTATGTCTGGACGCACGGCACCTGAATAAGATAACTATTCCGGACATTAATGCTCCACCCCCTATAAGTGAGGTACTCACAAGATTCCAAGGCAAAGGGGTATTTTCGACGTTCGATTTGATGGCCAGTTACTGGCAGATCAAGCTACATCCTAGAGATAGGAAGTACACGGCATTTAGATATGAGGGACATGCCTACAACTTTAATAGGATTCCGTTCGGATTGAGAAATAGTGGAGCAGGGCTCGTCCGATGTTTGGATCAAGTATTAGATGATAAGATAAAGAGTTTCATCGTGATATATGTGGACGACATTGTTATCGCATCTGAGAATATCGAGGAGCATTTCAAACATGTGGAAGGGTTCTTGGATGAATGTAAGTGGAAAGGCATCAGGATTAATTTAAACAAAAGTCACATAATGGCAACAGAAGTCAAGTTCCTGGGCCACATTATTAGTGGGAAAGGGATAGTACCAAACCCAGAGAAGATCAAAGCCATCCAGGAATTTCCAATGCCTCGGAACAGAAAACACATTAAATCGTTTCTGGGTTTATGCAACTTCTATAATCGGTTCTATAGAGGGTTCTCTTTGGACATGGAGCCGCTATTACAGTTGCTGAAAAAGGAAACACCATGGACATGGAGGGAACAACATGAACAAAGCTTTCAGAGAGTAAAGGCAGGCTTCTTGGACACAGTGATGCTGGCATATCCAGATTTTAACAAGACTTTTTTCGTGCAAACTGATAGTAGTGGATTTGGATTAGGTGCCACGATGTTCCAAATACAGGAGGAAGGACAACACAGAGTCCTTGGCTTTATTAGCTGGTTGCTGAAAGGCCCGGAACTTAATTATACTGTTACAGAGAAGGAGGCTCTCGCAGTGATATGGGCATTCAAAAAATTCCGGCAATACTTGGTTGGGTCAGACATTGTGGTATTGACCGACCACCGCAGCCTTGAGTTCTTAAATCACAGTTTTCTGGCTAACAATAGGTTGTTGAGATGGAGCTTGTTCCTACAAGAGTTTAACTACAGGGTAGTGTATTGCCGTGGGAAGGAGAATATTGTGGCCGATACTCTTAGTTGGTACCCAATAGCAATGACTCAACACATGAAATGTGATGGGACATACATTGCGGTTACTGAGATAGATGGAGAGCTCAAGATAGCAGGTGAAATGCACAAGTTAAAAGAACACCAAAGGATGGATCTGGAGTGCCGACAATTGATAGGATATTTACAGCATCAATCTATATCAGAGATAAAGGGAAACACCCTGTGGCAGGACCGAAACCACTGCTGCGTGTGAAAGGAGGACTCTTACAACGGATGCTCAAGCGAAAGAAGCAGACGCGCATCGTCATGCCCAGGGTCCTGAGAAAACAGACCATTCAGTATGTCCATGAAACATGTGGGCATTATGGGAGAAACAAAGTGGAGAGTTGCCTGAGACACTGGTTTTACTGGCCAGGAATGCATGATGACATTGCCAGCGTTATTCGGACATGTGACATCTGCGCTCGAACTAAACCCCCCAATGTATCAGGAGTAGGATCATTACAACCCATATACACCGATCAGCCGAACAGTATATTAGCCATCGACTTTTATGGTCCGTTGCCAGCTTTTAATAAGAAGAAATACTTACTGGTCACGTATGACCTCTTCTCAAAGTTGGTGGCTGCATATCCAGTCATGCAAGCCAATGCTAAGCAGACCATTAAGGCACTTGAGCAACAACATTTTAAGATAGTGGGAACTCCTAATCGGATCTTATCAGATCACGGTACCCCATTTACGTCACGCGAGTGGAAGAAATGGATCGTTAAACACAGAATAAAGCACACATTGACATCGATCCGTAACCCTCAGTCGAACCCCTGCGAACGGGTCATGAGAGAGCTCGGGCATCTGTTTCGGGTATATATATCTGACGACCATCGTATGTGGGTAAAGGAAACCCCACGTATAGTGAACATGATCAATTGTGCAAAGAATGAGTCCACAGGTTTTGAACCCATTCGGCTGCATTTTGGGAAACATATCCCATGCCCATTTAAGGGTCGATTACCTGTAGGAACCAAAGTAATAAATAGAAGAAGGGACATGGAGCAGGTGCGCAATCAAATGGAAAGGATGGGTGAAATAAGAAGGCAAAGATTCAGGGGAATGGAAAGTCAATTCCGGGTCGGTGATAAGGTCATGGTAAGGGTGCACCCGGTAAGTTACCCATCACAAAACATATTTAAGAAGTTCCAACCCATTTATGAAGGACCATACATGATCCAAAAGCGGTATGGGAATAATGCCTTCGTGATAGCCCAGGGATCAGATGAAAAGGGAGTATACAATGCTCGATCACTAAGGCTATGTAATAAAGAAAGACAACCACCAGATAAAACGTAAGAGCGGTCCCAAAATAAAAAAAAAAAAGGAGGACTAGATGATGACACATTCAGAAATGGACATGGACCTCGAATCATGGAGAACGGATGGGCATACAGAAACTAACGATATAAAGAAATGACGAGCCAATAGATGGCCAAACAGTATGAGGGACTTTAGGATAAAATGATAAAGGATAAATTAATTGGCAGGATGGGGTCATAGATTGAGGTTGAGGGAAAGTAGGCTTAGATATTTGTAGCTTGATCTTATTAGCAGTACTTGGTTTTGCCTTCTTCTTTGCCATGCTTGTGTGTTCTGCGGTGCATCAAGTATTATCACACAGAGAACACAGGGACAGAGATCCCAGTATCACAATGACTCACTGGATTAATATTTCCAGTTAGATATTAAGCACATATATCGTGAGTCAATGGTCCAGAGACCAATCTATGGGGAAAGAACCCCTTTTGGTATGAATATAGAGCTTTCAGAAATACACTGGGCTCATGAATGAGCTGGACGGAAAGATGCCAGTCTTCCAAGCCACCTCAATAATAGTGTCCGGAGTTGGCACTTAGAGGTGCCTTATTGCAGAAATGCGATGTATGAACAGGTTTAATCGGGTCACAGAGATATCCTGTGGATTCGAACCTGTAGATACGAGTAGTGGCAGAAATTAAACGCATGCATGGTAATGTTAGGATTAAATTGGTTTGGCTATACTGCTTGGTTCAGCAAAGAAAGGGATATAATTTACCTGGTCGCCTCTCTATAGATTAACCTCATCGCTACATCATAGTAGCAATAATGAAAAAAAAAAAGAGTTCGAACAATAGTTGGGAGCACTTAGCTTTCCAGGCATAAGGTTAAAATTTTTTTTTATGCAGAAAAAAATTTTAAAGGGGGGAACGGTGTAATGTGATGAGCGCACATACTGTGGTCACACATGTACCTACAAAACATCCACAAATTAGAAATGTTAGGGTTGGAAAGAAAGAAATAAATAAGAAAGAAAAAACGAGCTTGGAAATTAACAAAACCAAGAAATGTTGAAAATTAGCAAAACAAAGAGAAAGAGAGGGAACTAGAGTTAACAAGATCGTTATCTTTTGCTAGTCAAAGTCCGAATTTTGATAAAAGTAAATATTAAATTATAATACTACCAGCATACGGTAGGAAAGTTAAAGCAGTAAAGAAACATAAATAAAACATGTAGTAAAATATGATTTAGGAAAAGTAAAGTTTAAAAAAAAAAAGGAAAAAGAAAAAACTTCGATAGCGCGGAAAGAAAAACCTAGAAAATTAATATGTTCGAAAAGATAAGAATCTGGGCTTCAAAGTACACATTTGACGATAAACGAAATGCGGGTTTTATGGGGTAGAGTTAAAGCAAGAATTAGATAAAAAATAAATGATTATTAAAATTTAAATAAGAAATAAAGAAAAACATGCATTAAAATTTGTGTAAGTAATCAAAGAAAAATAAGGAAATAAATAAAATGTACGTAGTGCTATAAAATCATATAAAATAAAGTTACATATGGCCGAAGGCATAGCATGGGAGGTGTCAACAACAAGTGGAAACAAAGAATCTAAAGGACAAAGACCATTGGAATGTTTTAATTAAAAAAAAAAAAAAAAAGAAAAATTAGGTGGAGAGCTAAGGAGATAAAAGGAGAGATTAGAGCTTGAGACTTCGAGTCGACAAGGTGAAAAATCGCGGCTCCAAGAATCAGCCGATATAGCTAACCAACATGACTTTTACCGTCGATATCTCACATAGTATGACCGGCTAAGGCCATCATGATCGCGGTCAATCCGGACTTCTGTACCAATGGTTCTGCAATAATGTAACAGCTACGGTAGTAACGCCTGCCTATGGACTCCTGTAGTGGCCCGACCTGTGATGCCTCATCCTCCATGCCTTATTAACCAAGAAGCTACATCCCGCCAAATATAATCTACGACCGTCCCTCCTAAAGAAGTGGATAATCCACGTGACGGTCGACAACACGTCGGAATGAACTCAAAGACTAAACCCTAGGTAACTTAAATATTATTTTATATATCGTCAAATGTGCACATAAATTCCATAGACAATGGCCAAATGCCTTTCATGAATGGTAATGACATTCTTTTGATAGACAGCTAGGCTAACGAGTTATAAATGTGACAGCATTTATAATGATTTCAAGTATTTATTTATAAGAATTTCAAGTATTTATTTCCTTATAGCACTATAGAATATAATATGTTTAATTTTTATGTTAATGTTTCTTATATCTTTTATTATCAAATTATTTGTTAGTATTAAAAATATATTAATTTATTTAAATCTGTCTTGTCTCGTTCTTCGCCACTCCACAAAATAGTCTAATACTAGGAGGGTAGAAATATTATTTCATTTTTTTTGCATTCTTTTAGTTATGAAATTAACACGTGAAACGTTGATGGTGCAGGGTTTTATCCTGTAAAATTTATAAATTAGCCAAGCGCTGTAACTGTAATATCTTACAGCAGCCGGGAGAAAGTTGATCGGGAAAAATAATCTGGAGGTTATATCCGTATAGCGTACAGATTCGGTCAAGTACGGAAATCGGCTCATCTGTTTCCGTATTTCTCTCTGCTTGAGATAGCGGAAGGTGGACGATTTTGAATAATAAGAATTCCCCATTACATATATAAGTGAAAGGGAAGTTGGAGCTTTTCAATCGTCCCGTGCCCGTTACAATATATAATTATTCTTTTTCTCATAACTTTGTTCGTATGTTTTGGGAATGTATGCTGGAGTGGAAATTTTAAATGTAACTATTATATATATTTATAAAAGTATCTAATAATATTTAAAATATCACATGTACAGTGAGTTTTTGCCTGTTTTAATAACATTAAAAATAATTATATATATAGTTAAAAATTAAATATTGTCTAGCAATATATCCCTCCATTTATTTGTCAGTGTTCTTAAAGAAGGGTGAACTTTGGGTTTGGAGCAGAGATCATGATGGGAAATTCCAGACTATTAAGTATAGCTTTTTGAAAACAGTCATTCTTGCTTAACCAGACTTTGACAGGGATTTTTATTTCTAGACTGATAGTAGTGGGTTTGGGTTGGGAGTCATTCTTTACCAGCCTAGTGAAAATAGGGAACCCCAGGTTTTGTATTTCCTGAGTTGTCATTTAAAAGGATCTGAACAAAATTCTCCACAACAGAAAGAGAGGCCCTGGCCATTGTCTGCGGGTTTCAAAAACTGAGACAAATGTTGTTGGGGTCCTGGTTTATTGTATTGTCTGACCATTATTACCTGGAATTTTTGAATAAGAGTTACCTGCATAATGATAGGTTAATTCGGTGGAGCCTTTACCTCCAGAAATTCTCTTACCAAATTATTTACAACTCAGGCCATTGTCTGGGGGTTTCAAAAACTGAGACAAATGTTGTTGGGGTCCTGGTTTATTGTATTGTCTGACCATTGTTACCTGGAATTTTTGAATAAGAGTTACCTGCATAATGATAGGTTAATTCGGTGGAGCCTTTACCTCCAGAAATTCTCTTACCAAATTATTTACAACTCAGGCCGAGATAATATTGTTGCAGATATTCTCAGTCATCATCCAACCACAATAATATATCAAAACCCCTGCACAGAAAATATAATTATATGTAACTTAGAGACCTTATTAGAAGATGAGATAGTAAGGAGTTACAATGAGTTAGCCATGCTACAAGTGCAGAACAATGACTTGAAGAAGATAGAGCATTTGTGTACCCTGTTGGCTTTAATGAAAGGAAGAAGAAGAAAGAGGTATATTGAGAGAATTAAAGCCAGATACAAGATGATTGATTGAATTTTGTTAAAGAAGATGAGAGAGATGGGGGGGGGATTATTGGAAGGTGGTTGTTCCCTTATGTTTAGTAGTGTTTCCCTTATGTTTAGTAGACAAACTGATATATTATATTCATTGTCAGTATGGACATTTTGAGGTCCAAAAAATAAAACCTATTAACAAAAATCACTTTTATTTCCATAATGTGACTGATCTCATTATAGCAAAACTCAGAAATTGTGAAATTTTCCTCAAGACCAAATTTAAAAATAGAACCTATGTAGGAACTTTACAACCCATACTGCCAAACCAGCCCAATGAACTATTAGCTTTAGACTTTTATGGACTCCTCCCCTCTTTTAACTTACAAAAAATTATTCTTGAAACTTATGATGTGTTTTCAAGATTTGTCTCTGCATTTTCAGTCCCAAAGATGGACACCAAAAATGTCTTCAAACACTTGGAGGCATCTCAGTTCCTTGTGTTGGGAAAACCAGCTTCCATTCTTATGGACCATGCCACTGCTTTTATTTCTGAATATTGGGGAAAATGGGAAATAATTGGTCACAAACCTGACTTTGACAATGCCAAAAATGCTTGCTAATTTGGAGAGATATGATTTGAGAACCACGAGAGGGTCAATTGAAATATTAAAGAGACCTACTGGTTTAAATAGGGTTGATGAAGCACAATGTATTCCAGCCATATAAAAAACTCTCATTTTATCTATGTCTTCTAATATTGACTTTAAATTGATGGGTGTTAAAACTAAGAGAAATATACATTTTGATAAACCTCATATTCTGAATACTAAACTATTTCAAATTGATCCTCATGCTTCATCTCGCACTCAGTCACATTACAGTTTGAGACGGAACATATTTTCTTTCAAGAGTTTACTTTGACATTGGCGGATGCTATTTCATTAAAATATCTGTATGTAATAGAAAATAATACATGGTTTTACCCAAAAAATAATTTATTTATATATATACAACTAGATTACCTTCTAATATCTCATGACATAACAAAAGTTTTTTCAATACTTAACCATAAAAAGGACAGTGAAGTAAAATATATTATTTGCTAGGTTAATTAATAGCTGCATGGTAAAATTTTTGTGGTTTTTTTTTCTTATATTATGCACTAACTAATGTCAAAGAATTATTTTGTGGTTATTTTGATTGCAAATAGACCTGGTCTATGTAATAATTTTCTAGTGTAATCTACACATCTTTAAGAATTGTAATACCTATAGATTTGAAACCCAGATTATGAGTATTATAAGAATATTCAAAGTCATTTACCTACACTAGATTGTAATTATCAATATGCGACTTTTTTTTCGCTTTAAATAGTGAAGCTATAATTTTAATTTAATTTATAATAGCTTAGCGCTTTCGAGATTTCATGTTTGAATCTCATACTCATAGCTTTGTAGCTAACGATTGTTATGATTATGCAAATGCGTTTGAATTTTTAATTGGTCCATTGTTTAGAGAGAGCAAAACATGCCTCTCTTCTATTAATGGCATTGATGTCATTTGCTATATATAAAGCTTCTTTAACTTTTCTTTTGACGTCATTTTTTTTGTGTTTTGCTCTCTCTAAACAATGGACTAATTAAAAATTCAAACGCATTTGCATAATCATAACAATCGTTAGTTACAAAGCTATGAGTATGAGATTCAAACATGAAATCTCGAAAGCGCTAAGCTATTATAAATTAAATTAAAATTATAGCTTCTCTATTTAATGCGAAAAAAAAGTCGCATATTGATAATCACAATTTTACTAGTGAAGAGAAAAACAATTTACTACACTAGATTGATGATTTTGACTTTCTATAATAAATATTTTCACTTTTTTAAATTAGTAATAATAACAAGTCAGATGTCACATGACTTATATATAGCTTGCACTTACAAATATGTAAAATTAAGAGCGTGCTAATAGCTCTAAACAAGCTTTTTTATTTATTTATTTATGATAAATGCTACTACAAGAGAAGGCATTCAAATCATTTTTATCTTGGATTGTCCCCATCCCCAGACCAGTTTCGACCTATGGGTCTCTTCAGTGAGGAGTTGGGACATTAGATCTAAAAAACCAACTCAAGCAAAGCATTTATCTAAAAGATAATTGTTAGAAGAAGATCTGAAACTTTTAGACATCTACATGTCTTTAAAGTCAGCTCTCCAACTGAAAAAATCATATGGGCTTGAACTTAATTCAGATACTCCATATATTAGTAGGCTTAGCTCTTTAATTTAGCTAAAGCCACAACAGCAAAATAATAATAGTAATAATAACAAGTCAGATGTCACATGACTTATATATAGCTTGCACTTACAAATATGTAAATTAAGAGCGTGCTAATAGCTCTAAACAAGCTTTTTTTTTATTTATTTATGATAAATGCTACTACTAATATATGGAGTATCTGAATTAAGTTCAAGCCCATATGATTTTTTCAGTTGGAGAGCTGACTTTAAAGACATGTAGATGTCTAAAAGTTTCAGATCTTCTTCTAACAATTATCTTTTAGATAAATGCTTTGCTTGAGTTGGTTTTTTAGATCTAATGTCCCAACTCCTCACTGAAGAGACCCATAGGTCGAAACCAGTCTGGGGATGGGGACAATCCAAGATAAAAATGATTTGAATGCCTTCTCTTGTAGTAGCATTTATCATAAATAAATAAAAAAAAAAAAGCTTGTTTAGAGCTATTAGCACGCTCTTAATTTTACTTTTTTAAATTGAAAGTAGTTTTAACAATGAGGAATGTGTGATTATAGCTTTTATAAAGTAAACAATATTTACCGAGACTGTAACCTTGAGAATATGCATGTAAAATGCGATAGTAGTGACCTCTACAGGTTTTTCATTTGCATATTATCCTTTCTTTTTTATAACTTAAATCTGAATGCACTTTTCATTATTTTTATCATAGACTATGACTGTGCTGAATTGCATTGAAAATTAATTTATCTTAGGTTATAAAGAAGAAAGAAAACATTTTGTTATGTAGATGAACAAATGTATGCAAATTTGAATGACAAATACAAATGAAAGAAAAAATAAAAATAAACATTAATAATATATTTTTTTCTAATTTTACTTACAATTAATGTTAATTAGTTAATAAATATTATGCTTTTTGTTTATTAGCATTTATATTATACAATAAGATACTAAAACACTTTTATATAGAAACAACTTCATATCGATTCAAATATAGAGACAGAAGTTATCAGTTTCACATAATTGTTCATTAATTTCAGTGGCACTACTTGTAAAACATATATAAACAAACATGAAATCTTCATGTATCATCTAGAGGATTTTCTAAATTTGTATATTCTATCTTCTTAATAAAGAATTGATAATTCTTATTACAATATGTCTTGCGTCCTTTATATATATGAAATATCATTCAAGTTGTAGTTTTTTTTTTTTAAGTGTCATAGCATCGGCCGGGACGCGAACCCGCAACCCCGGCAACTGCCTGCAAGTGCAAGGCTGTCGCGCTGACCTCTTGACCACCAATGCAAGACTATTAGCTAATCTTCATGCCAAAACCTAAGATTCAAATTTGTTAAAGTACCTGAAGATTTTTAAGCTAGCTTAAGATATATTAACATAATCAACTCATAATTGATACATCTAGCCACCTAATCATTTGTCAGTAAATGGGTATTTAACTATTCTTAATTTAAAAGTAAGGAAAAAAGGAATAATTGTAAATTTTTAGCTTTTAACCAATCTAATAATTTATTGGTATTTCCATAAATGATCGTCTATATAAGGATATTGGATAGGGGAAGGGGGTATTTTTGTAGTTAGCTAGGTAAAGCTGTTTAAGCAATGTATATTTACAACTTTATTTTTATATTACAATCTAAAGGTGTTAAACGTCTGCATTCACTATTATACATTTTATCTAGATCTTAAAAAATGTATATGGCTTTATTGTTTGGGAGTTCATAAGAAGATTGAGTGCCAAACTTGTGGGTGCCATAATCGAACCTCAGACCTCTCAATCCCAAATCGATTGCTCTATCAACTACACCAACCACCCAGAGTAAACCTTAATGATTATCACTAATTATTTATTAGACTAATATATATATAACATGATATACTATAAATTTTAATTAAAGTTTAATTTCTCTATGACTATTATACTAAATTATATGTGATAATTCAACTCATTCCACTTTCTCCTCTATGTATAATTTTAAATATACTTACCAGTTTTTATTTTACCACATATACATTAATCACATGATTACAAATATTTGGAAATGTAAATGAGTCATTCAGATGGAGTAAGTCGTAACCTCACTCATATCTTCAGTATTTATTAATATAAAATTTGAAAAAATTGGTCAATGTTAATTATTAGATGAGGGAGTGTCACAATTGGAAAAGGCGGAATTCTGATATTTTTGGATCAAATTGTAATAATTTGATATTAATAAATATTGAGCCAGGATTGTAAAGACATGTGAGTGGTTGTGAGAAAGACCAACTGAAGAGTGTTGGTACCGGATGAAATGCAGCTAGTGTGTCATTTATCATTTTCAGATATGGTTCTTTATGTTATCAAAGTATATGCAGTAGATCGCAAAATTATCACTATACAAATACAATATTTTCATATTTTTAAGCAAGGTTTTTACTAATTTGAATTAAAAGTAGGTTACATCTCATGTTTATATAAAAATACAGTAACTTATTTAAAAGGTAACGAGTTTTGACTTTAAGTTCACTTAAATGCTAAAGCCTGTTATAAATTCTAAAGTGTGTTATAAATTCTAAAGCAACTATTTATGAATTATTAATTTATTTTAATTTCATTAAAATAAATATATAAAAAATAATAAAATAAAACATAAAGATACCACATACAGTAAAAAAATATGAAAAAAAGTTTTTTAATAAAATTTTTAAAAAATATTTTTGCCCTTTAGAATAGGCTGATTTATTTTTGATGAGAAATATAATAAAGTATTTTTGTTTCTCTTTGTCTGATGATTTGAAGGCTTACTACAACCAAAAAATGGTTACCTGCTAAAATAAATGCAAAAACAGCATACTTTGCTGGGAAAAAGTCTGAAAATTTGAGATTATACTCAATCAAGAATCTAAAGTGGAAAAATTATGAATAAAAATGGAATTCTTATGATATTCCAAATGAATTTTTTTTTTTTTTCAGATTCAACAATAAAACTAGATGAATTGATCTTCCTAGATAAAAACTATTTTGAAAAATAAATATATCACAATACTACAAGAACTATCCAAACCTCATTTATACAAGATATATATTACAACTCCAGAACCAGTTACCCTAGAAATTAAAGCCAACTTTCAAAGTCATTCTGCACTGCAATTAACCATAAAACTGGAAGACTTTACACAATGCATCAAATATCTTGTTTTGTTAATCCAAAGAAAATCACTCCACCTTGATTACACCATGCATATCAAACCACTTGAAGTACATGGCTTCATGCACCTTAAATGACACCACTATCTCACAATCTTGCAGGATTAGCATCCATTCTATTTCACAATTAAAGAATGTGTAAATACAAAAACTCCTGGAAAATCATCATAGATATACACACCAAAGATCTAATTTTCATTGGATTTAACAACAGCCTTGAAAAAAGCAAAATAAGGCACTTTTACAAAACCATCAATTGCATCTCATCCTCAGAAGATAGACCATGATTTCTCCTTTCATATATTCCCTTTCTCACTAAAACTTCCAAGAAAGTATTTTCTTCTATGTATTGGCTTGCCTGCCATACATCCCCTCCCATAGACTGTTAAATAACTTGAAAGACAAATTAGAACCTGCTTTCACCTCCTGTGCTGTTTATAAATCCCAAAGCCCCCACTCCAGATGTAATTCCACTTATTTTGGTGAATCTCTTTTTTCACTAACCACTCATCTCAACATCAATACACCTATAGAAAAGCAACCACTAAATCAGAATGCATTTCAGTATTTTTCGACCACCAAAAATTGACCGACATATTCTCACCAACCACAGCAATTATTTAGTATGTGAAGAGAGACAACTCATGTAAAAATTAGAGAAGCATACTTTATAGCTAACTCTCCACAAGCTATTAACTGAAAAGTCTCACCTTTCTATTCTCCAAAAAATGGACTTTATAATGCTAATTAACATTTAACCATTTCATCAAATTTAAATGTTCTGTTATTGTATATATAATCACAATAGATCATAATTTTATCCCAGCAATGAATATGCAAGCACTTAGCATGTATTAATATATCAACTCCAAAACTCAAACTTCTCTTTATCTGCATACTGGTGAATCACTCACCAATTATATATGTATAATGTAAATGATATAGAATCTCCACTTAAATATTCAGAGAATCAAAGTCAAGCTTTAGTTTAAAAACCTCCAAATATAAAATGAAAACTCAGTTTAATTTATTATGAGTAGAAGAATTCTGTGATAAGGAATTGACATATTCTCTTGGAAGGTGAGAATTTCTCACTTAAAATCAGATATTTTTTAAATACCCAGTCTTCGGTAATTCAGCCAATCTTTTGACATTAGGTGGAAAATGAATATCTACTCTTTTTTTTAATTTTAGAAATAAGTTTTGGGATTAGTGGAATATACTTCTGACTATAATTTATATTTCCATTATCTATTAAATAAACATATATAGAAAACCACATGAACATTAACGTTTATAGTATTCCCATGTATACTAATGTTGCATTTTCAATGTTATAAATACAGTTTTGAAATTGGCAATATTCTGGGCTCATATCATAGCATAGACACAAAATACTGTCAAATTCCAAAATAAAAATTGTTACTATTCTTATAACTTACTGGGATGTTAAAAAATATTAATTTAAATAAAGATATAACCATTTTATTAATAATTTTTATTGATAATTCATTAGACTACAAATTATCCACTTAATGAATAACATTTCTATAGTAATTTTCATTATGCCATTCTCATGCAAGATAGGGACTGATTTTATCTGCTTTTAATACCTTGTAGAGGGATGTAATCATAAGCATATCACCATCCTCAAGATGCTTATTTCATGCTATACCAGCACTCATCAGTTGGCCCAGACTACAATCTTTTTCACATACCTTTATATATATATGTTATACTTAATGTTTTCACGGTTATATGATTTAGATAAATTATAAGTTTTTGGGGATGTACCGTGTTTTATTTTCCATTGAGCACCGATATTTCGACGGAATAGCAACCGCCATTTTCAAGGTTAACTTTTGAAAGAAAAACCGTTAGATCTTAACAAATAACGTGACTGTGTGCGAGATGAGAAATGAGATTCCAGTTCAGAATTCACACTATGAGGCTTATCAAAATGTTTATTTTCCTCAGTATTTTTACCTGTTAATTTTAAGTTAATATTGGATAAAAAGAGAGGTTTCCACATAGCTGGAATACGTTGTGCTTCATCAGTTCTATTTAAACTAGTAGGTCTCTTTAATATTTCAATTGACTCTCTCATGGTTCTTAAATCATATCTTTCCAAATTGGCAAGTATTTTTGTATTGTCAAAATTAGGTTTGTGACCAGTTTCTAAATAATGGGAAGTAAAAACTGATGTGCTAATTTTTTGTTGAAAAGCATTTTTATGTTCCTTAATTCTGACATTAATTCGTCTATTAGACTGACCCACGTAGCCTCTTGAGCACTGGAAACACAGAATTTCATAAACTCCTTGATGTTCCAAAAGTATATATATCCAATTACTATAGTTGGATAAGTCTCAAACTTACTGTCCTCGCCCTCACAACATTGACACAAACCACTTGATGAAAATATATTAATAATTTTTATTAGTCAGTCATTAGGCTAGAAATTATTCACTTAATGAATAATATTTGTAATATGGGTTGACTGTGACGAGACACAGCAATAGAGAAACTAATAAGAGTAATGATACAATGGCAGATTGCTTCTGAGAATTTAATGGGTTCTCATATTCATAGCAATATCAGAATAGGAAAAAGGAAATGGAATGATATTATTCAAATTTATGTAAATTGGAATGGCCATTTTTTGGAGAGGGGAAAGAAAGATTCTTTGTGGTTTGTAACATTGCTGTTATTGGTTATACGCCAAGCTTTCCTAATTTTATGTTTTAAGTCATTTCTTTCAATGCATTGTTTTGCAGCCAAAATAGAATTTCTATAATGTAATTTTCACTGCACCACTCTCACACAAAATTGGGGCTGGGTTCTATCTGCTTTTAACACTGTGTGAATGGGGTGTAATCATAACATATGACCAATGACATGTAAAAAAGGTATACGATTTCATGGATAGAACTACTTTCTACCTTGCATGAAAGTGGTCTAGTGAAAATTACACTACAGAAATAATATTCATTAAAGAGGTTATTTTTAGTCTAATGAATGACTAATAAAAATATTAATATATTTCCATCAAATTGTTTGTGTCAATGTCGTGAGGGCAGTAAATTTGACACATCAATTACACTGTAGTAATTGATTATCTATATTACTGAAGAATTATAAATATATGTGTACAAGTTGTGATCTGGGCCAAGTGATGATTGTGGGTTCAGCATGAAATAAGCATGTTGGTGTTCACAAATCTTTTTCACATCTTTGATCCTATGTTTATGATTGCATCCTTCTACAGCTTATTAAAAGTGGATAGAAATCACTCCTACCTTGCATGAGAGTGGTATAGTAAACATTATCCTACAGAAATATTATTCATTAGGTTAAAACAGAATGTTTTAAATGTCTTGTAGAACAGCTTTAACAACTAAGTTAGGTAAGCAGTTGTTTTTAAAATTGTGGGAAAAGTTATAAACCGGATTATTAAACACTTATAACTGTCAGCTAATTTGAAAAACATAAAATTATAAAGTACTACATTGTGTTAAGTATAGAGAAAGATATCATATTACTGTTAGATTATAACAGTAGCAAAAATAAATGAAGATTTTATAAGATCTATAAATAAAAAGTGCAAACCAAGGCAATGGCGTTTTTAAAAAAAACGTCAAGGAAAATTGTTAGTTGTAAAATAGAAAAGGTTAAGGGATTATATTATGACTAGATAAACTAATAATGCCAATGAAAAAATAAAGGAGGATAATACTAATAAACAAATATATGTGAATGATAGTTCTAATCTAAATATCCTGTTTGTTTTTTTTTAAAAAAAAAACATTCTCTGTCATTTTTTGCTTATGCATTTAAGGTCTGACACTTAAAAAACAAAACAATATAGAAGTGATACACAACCAAACAAAATATAGTAAAGATATATGTAGATATTAATAGGACATAAAGTAAAATGTAAGTGTATTAGAATAAAGAAATACCACTACGGTTGATTGAACAAATTAAAAAATTGAAATGTAGTTAGATTAAAAAATGTTGCTAGATGGAATGATATTTGAAAGACTACTGAATGCAAATCTGGATCCTAAATAATTGCAAACGTCTTATAAATATTCTTCATGGATAATTCTGAAAATAGAATGAATAAGTTTGTTAATCTTATATATAGAAGTAAACTACAGATCAGAAAATGACAGCCAACTTCATGATATGTTCATTTCCTATTGGATTAATGATAACTGAAATTGGAATCATTTAATTATTTGTATTTTTTGATTTTCATAAAAATTGAACTGAAAATCAATTAAAAATATTAACTCTCTCAATTAATTTTATGGTATGCCTATTTCATCTTTTCATGCAGAAAAGGTTTTAAAAGCTTAAATTTGGAATAGATTTATGATAACTTGAAATAGACACCTAAAAACTTGAATAAAAATGTATTAAATGGTGCTGCAGAATAAATAAATTACATTGTGTGACAAAATACTATTAATAAAATATTATTATTTGACTGTTTAGGCAATATGGTATTAATAAGTCCAATAAAGCATTTCAATATTACATTGTAAATCAAGGTTGTCTCTTAAAATTTTCAATTAAATATATTATCTCACTCAGAATATCATTTATTATTCATGCATTAGAAGTGATAGGGTAACCTTTAATCAATAAGCCTTTAGCTTTAAAATTTATTCTTTTCAGCTCAAGTTTACATCATTACCACCAGAATGAATAAGTTGCATCACGTGATAAAATGTCACAAATAACAGATTACTATATGATGGTTTAGACAGTATGGTATTATACATCACACTGTGAACCAAGGTTATCTCTAAGAGTATTTCAATATACATGTAGTTTACTGATTAATCCGCATCATAGATATTGATGCATCAGAAGTGATGAGGTAACTTTTGACCAAGAAATCTTTAGCTTTTACATCTGCTTTCGTCTGCTCTGCTAAGCTGGGCAAGTATATCCCTCCAAAGAAGAATAGTAAAAAAATGTTCCACCAACAGAACTGAGTCAGCCGTCAATCAATTACTTTTTGCAACTTGTCTATATATTTAATCAAATGTAAACTCTTAAATTTGAAAATGAGCTGCATAATTTAGTGCATTGGTAGGAGAACAGCCATTTGAGGTCAAGGTCCTTGGATTACACTTCTATTATGTCAGTACTTAAACTTTTTATGTACTTTTGAGCAATAATACATTCATTATTTTTCAAAGTGTATATGTAATTTTTGTTATTGGTTAATATTATACTACTAAAATAATAATAAATTTTAAACCAACGTAGAAGAAAATATCTAACTTTACAACCATATCATTTTTAAAAGTAAAAAAAAAAAAAACCGTTTCTGAAATGGTTATCGAATTGTATATTTTTCTCAGTGATGAAAGTTTACTTATCAAAAAAAAAACGGATACAAATACAGTTAGAAAAAGGTTTACAAGGGAGTGATTACGTAGTAAATTGAAATTTCAGGAGCCAACATGGTAAGAGGTTAAGGATACATGTGAAAAGGCAATGGGAAGTAGAAAGGGTGTGTAGTCCAGGTCAGTCCGAGATGCGTAACTTCGTTGAGCAAGCGCTGCATGGACTGCATATATTCAAATGGTTGAGTCCTATGACAGAGAAGATGGAGGATTGCCCAAGTGTCTGTGAGGAATGGAGGTGGGGCTAGTTTGGTATCTCTGGTTTTGAGAGAGCGAATTAGGTCCAGTAGTTTTTGATTCGCTGAGGGTACTCTCTGGTAAAAAATAATAGCACATTGGAGCAAAGCAGAAATTTAAAGTTCGATCTTGATAAATTAAATATAGTAGTACGAGGGGAAAATGTATAGTTTCATATATATATAAGAAAAGTAATCGTCTTTTTGTTTTTTGTAAAAAAAAAAGCAACAATTTAGTATTTATTGTTTAAAAAAGTTATGCAGACATATGTCCACCCAATTTAATACACGAATATTGAAAAATTACAGAGTTGTCACATTTAAATAAACTGTTTAAGAAACTGTCACTTAACATGATTATGACACCATTTTAAGTTGTCATTTTTATAAGATCTTGATAAAAGAAACAAAACATTATTAAGATACACCTACAAGCAAATGGCAATCCGTTATATATTTATAACAATAAAGCGCTGCGTCATACAAATACGTATAGATAAATTAGAACTAAATTAAATCATTAAAAAAAGGTTAGTAAGCTAATTATCTGACAATTACTTAATTCGTAATATATAACTTTTTTAATTTTCTGATCAAACTATTTGTACTCAACATTATTCTATAGATTTTATGTATCTAATTATTTAGATGTTTTATTTCTTAAAAAAAAAAGTATGTGTTTCATATTTATCTTTTTTATCAGTTAATAATTTATTTCTAAAGTTTAATCGTTTTTTAAAATAAACATATTTTCTCTCTCTTTCTCTTTCACTGTCTTCTTTAAAAATATATTAGAAAGTTTATGATGTGAAATGTGACATAAATCTATTGAAACTGAATATCTCTCGATCCGTTATATATATAGAAATAACATTAAAATATCGCAGAATTCGTTTCTAACTGCCAAACAGACAAATAAATTCACTTTGCTAGAATTCCAAGAATTTATATGGAAATAATTAAGACAATAAGTGAAAAATAACATTTTATTCATGATAGATGCAAACAATACCGCATCAGCTCAATTTAATATATGTACATATATATGTATGTATCAGTGAAAAGATACTGGTTCTCACTATCTCTAAGACAACACATATATTATTCAGCTTAAACAGTTCAGTTATTTGTCAGTGTATTTCGTACCTTTAAAGATAATCTTCACGGTTCTATCTACCACCATAAAGCTTTGAAAATCATTTGATAACTTTCTTGTAACTTATTGTTTTAATGCCATACACAGTTTAATTAAAAACATAATTTAACTGAATGTGTCATTCCACTGTAGGTTGAAGTATGAAAGACACTGTTATATTTTGTGTCATAATTCAGCTTCATACATGCTTATGATCTTAAAATTTTCAATGTGAATAGCTAAACTATGTAACTACAAAACATATATATTCATTTAAAGGTAACTCTGCAACCATTTTAGAGAAAGAAGAGTCACCAGTCATGTTTTCACTGGAACACACACACACACTATATATATATAGACTTACATATATTTATTCAGTTACTGTAATATTTTCAATATCTTCATATTAACAATAATTACTTTTATTAAATATTTAACTTACTATTAATAATTCTTTATAAAACATTATTAAACTTCATTTTACTTCAGAAGTTAATTTTAAAAAATGTAAATGTAACTTAAGTATTTTTTTATATTTCATGATATATATATATTGTAATATAATTTTTTAATGAATGTTTAGATAGAAATCTTGAATACGTGGATCCTTCTTTTGGCTGCATCAGTTTATCAGTTTGCTTTGACTCTTGGCCAGGGGCAGTTGTTCTGGGTTAAGTATTTTCTAATTAAATTGATTTAAATGGATAATTATATATATACTTATGAATCCCAGTTCAATACAGTGAAGCTTTTTACAATAAAGACATATTGAGTGAATAATTAATCGAATAAATATTTTTTCTCACTAAAAATTCATTCAACAAAAAACAAAAGTATGAAATATCACTAGATTGGCAGAAATCTTTTCTGTATAATACTTAATTAATAATTTAGTTTATCTATTTCTTTCTTTCTGTAGTGGTAAAAATGTTGCTATATTTTTGCTTAAAAAATATTATTTTAAGGTCTACATATTGTAATTATTTTAGCTATGTGCCAAAAGAGCAGATTTTAATTAATGTCTGATATACAAAAAAGTCAAAATAAAAGTATAGAGAAAATAATGATTGTTTAAGTGACAAAATTTAATTGTCAATTTAATTCATGTAACATTTTTTATATATAACAGTAAGAATGTTGTATAAATATAACCTGTCCACTACATAATTTAAAATACCATTATATTATAATGGCCAAATCGGTAACGGTTCATGCTTGTTTATTTTCAATGAATAAATTTTTATTATTCATAAATTATTTGCATATTTTAATTAAATCATTAGAATATTGATTTTAAAATCTGAAAGTTTTTTAATTTATTGTAATTATAAATTTATTTAAACGCACATTGACTACGCACATTGATTACATAAGTAATATTTACTAAGGCTGTAACCTCAAGAATATGTGATGTGATGTGATGTGATGGATTATGGCTTCTCCTTAAACGAAATCAAGAATATCTCAGCAATTATGCCCAGATAAACCTGTTAGCCACTTTCTTTTACATTCCCCACTCTAAATTTACCCATAATCTACTCTATCCCATTTCCACAACATAATTTTTGTCAACTCTATAACCTTTATATCTAAATCCCCCTTATCTTTTCCCAAACCCAGCATAAAAACCAATAATTCACTTTCTGTATAATCACTCTTTTCATATTTATTTTTCCACAACTTCATTATATGTACCCTTTCTGTTTTCAAACATTTACATTCAATTAACAAATGCCTAATATTTTCAATTCCTTCCTTACATAATTTACAAAATAAATCACCCATATTTTTCCATTTACATGTATATTCTTTTGTAGCTAAAGATCCCGTTCGAGCCTTAAACAATAAACTTCTTTCTTTACTATTATCATATATTAACTCACACCTAATATTCTGTTTATTTCTATATATATTTAAACTCTTTTTACTCTCCATACTATTTCTCCATCTCTCTAACTCCCTAATCTTTATTAATAAATTTATTCTTTTATCCCATTCCTTACTACTATAACACTCAATAATCCTCTTAACACAATCATCCCATCTTTTGTACAAATATACTGATATAAATTCTTTATCCAAATCTTTTGCATACCGCATTACCTTTCTCACCCATCTTGTTACCTGCCCTTTACTCATAACCCAATTAAATACTATTTTAGCTATTCTTTTATTATCCATAAACTGCAATCTACCAAACATTTTCATTTTACTTTTTGCATCTCTCATATGAAAACTTGACCATCCCATTTTCCTTGAATTGCCTCCCTTGCTGTCCACACTTCTGCATCCAATGCATGTCTTCCTACTTCCCTTTGAGCTTTTTCTAAATAATCTAATATCTTTTTACTAACATATAATGCATCATTACCATATGTTAACCCTGCTACTGCAACTCCTTTCCATATAATTCTAGCTACATCATATTTATTATATGAAAATACTGTTAATTTCTTTATCAATCCCTTTTTCTTTGCTTCATTTATCAATTTTTTCTCCCATTCATCCAAATAATTTTTCTGATTACTTAAAATAATTCCCAAATAACTATATCTATTCACCACACTTAACTTAATATCTCCCAATAAAAATTCTACATCTTCTCTTTCCTCAGTATTAACCATCATTATATTTGATTTTTCTTCACTAAATTTAATCCCCATCTCTTTACCCACCCTTGCACATGTCCTCAACATAACTTCCATATCTTCTCTTTTTTTCTGCACACAAAAATATATCATCTGGAAAAAAAAGACCTGACAAAATATATACTCCCTTACTATCTATTAATGGTATCTCTATCCCTCTTCCTAATCTTTCTATTGCTCTTTCCATTTCACTCAAATACAACACAAACAAAATAGGTGACATAGGGCATCCTTGCCTTAGTCCCACACCATTTTTAACTTTAATTGACTCTATATTCTCTAATTGATATATATAATAATTATTTTCATATAATTTCTTAATAATATCTATTAAAGCTTCATCCATTCCCAAATTTGCTAAACTTATCCATAATCTATTTCTATTTACTCTATCATATGCCTTCTCTATATCTATAAAACGAATATATAACTGTTTATCTGCATTCCTACTCATATCCATAAGTTGTGTAACTACAAATAAACTATCTCCTATACGCCTATCTAATCTAAAACGTCCTTGCATTTCACCCACTACATTATTTTCTTCCATCCATTTTACAACTTTACTAGCCACCATATACGAGAAAACTTTATATAAAACTGATGTTACCGCTATCGGTCTATAATTATTCAACTTTCTATGATCCTTACCCTTTCGTTTAAATAATAATCTTACTCTTGTATTACTCCAACTACTTGGGAAAACTCTATTCTGTGCCATTTTATTAAAACAGGATAATAATTTTACTTTTGCCCTATATCCTAAATTCATTACCATCTCTGCTGCCCATCCATCTAAACCTCTTGCCTTCCCACTTTTCAATTTCTTCTCTACCTCATTTAGTTCATTTTCTGAAAAACTAATATTCCCATTACTATATTCTTTCATATTTTCTAATATTCTATCATTCACATCTAACATCTTTTCTATATTCATACATAACTATTTAAGATTCTCTCTAAATCTTCTCTAGAACTACACTCAGTTCCCTCATCATCTAGTAAAACTAACTCTCTCTCCCCTACATTTCTCCTTTTAATATAATTCCAAAATTTTTTACTTCCATCTCTTCCACTTTTATTAATATCCTCCAACAATTTACTATTCAATTTCATTCTCTCTCTATAAATATCTATTTTAGCCAACTTCTTTTTTTCTAAGTACTTTTCCCATTTAGCATTAATATCTTTTTCACTTTCCTTATTTTTAATAGCACACTTATATTCTATACATGCTTCTTTTCTTTCTTTTACACTTTTACTAATTTTAATTTTTTTATTACTTTTATTCTTTTCAATATTCTCACCTAAAACCCTATTTGCAACTTTTTCTACTTCCTTACACCAATCCTTATACTCATCCCCAACCCACTCTTCCATTATTTCTTCAACTTGTATTTTATACTCTTCCAACTTATTCTTATCATTTACTCTCCATCCACATCTTTCACTATTATTTCTACTTTTATTTCTATTCTCCATCACATTACTAACCATTTCAATTACAATGAAATTATGATCACTAGTGCATACTTTTTCTTCATTATCAAATACCTTAATTTTCCGTATTTTATTTATTCCCTCTTTCTCTACCAATACATAATCTATTGTGTGAAATATATTATTTCTGGACCATGTGTATTGTCCCTCATAAATATTTAATAAATTTCTAATACTCAAATTCACTTTCTGACAAAAATTCTTCAAAAGCTGTCCATTTTTATTATCTACATCATCAATTTCTTCAATATGTCCATTCATATCCCCTATAACCATTATTCTCTTCCCCTTTTCTTTAAAACTTTGTATATCCTTAACTAAACATTCGTATATGTTACTCCACTCCAATATAATTTGACTATCTCCAGTAGCTATATAAACTATAGCCACCATCCATTCTTGTCTACCCAACCTTATTTCAAACCACAAATGTTTTTGACATTTAACAATATTTAAATATTTTTTTGATATAACACCTATACCACCATCCCTTTTTTCTTTTTCTTTTCTATTTATACCCTGCCATACCAACTGTTCCAAAATAGGTTCTTCTTCTTCTCTTAAATGTGTTTCGACTACTGCTAATACCTCAAGCTCTTCATTTTCAATTGTTTTATTTAATTCCATCCACTTTTCTGGTTTCCTATATGCGTGTAAAATGCGATAGTAGGGACCTCTACAGATCTTAACCACAAGCTTACGTTTTGGAAGAAATTTTAAACTGAAACAATAACTAGAATAAAAAAATTTGTTTAATCCCTCCAACAAAACAAATATATCTCAAAAGAATAAAGCTAAAAAAAATTTAAAATTAATATTGCATGGTTGAATAAAAAATATATTCAGATATTTAAAATTATTTTTGAAATTTAAAACTTCAATTTATAATTTCAAAAAGAAAATCTCATAAAAATCTATTTCTACTACTATATTCAGTTTTATGTTAGAACTTTTGCATTTGATTTGCTGGTACTGTTTAATTAGCCACTGTACATCACACGGTGACACTGATTCTGTGAAAAAAACACAGAATAATGTTGCTTACATGGCTGAATCTATAGATAATACACTATTATGATTGTATTAGCCATCTAGTGGATACATAGTGCAGTTTACATGGCCAAACCTATAGTCAATACAACACTATAATCATAATAGCCACTTTTCTGCCATGTGATGGTATGAATTTTTATGCACCCACACAGAAATGTTCCACCCAGCTTTGTGTGGCACCACTTTCTATGTATACGATCAGTAATGGCAGTTCACTACCATTTAATATGAGGGTGTGGGTGCTTCAATGTCATGGAACTGTTGAAATGTGCTTCCAAGTGAATTATCCTATACCCCAACTGACATAATATTACTTACTACTAATTGTCAGAATGATATCAATGCTTTCCTATGCAGTGTAGAAGTGTTTAAAATTTCAAAAAGGCTCTGCCACATCATGATTGCAGGTGTTCATGAAAAAGTCATATTTTGGCCATCACTCATATAAGAGAAATAAAATGGCTTAAGCCAATAGCATAATTTTCCAACTGTGGAACATCCCAAACACAAAAGTTGGTGCTGTGGCCATTCTTCAGGCCCAAAACATCCACCATATGCCAATCAATGAACATGTAATAAAGCTATGACCCTTAGTAGCTGAACCTGGCAGTATGTATGCTACTTGCATGCCTGTAGGCAAACCATGTCCATTTTCAAGGGGACATGCATTGAGGGTTCAAGGATGCCCTTTCTAAAAGCTTTGTGGCTTGTCTATTTGTGGAGCGGAGAGCAGTCAACCATCCAACATGCCAAAGATGATCAAATATCCACACCTGTGGCAGTACAGTGGATGACCAGTGTGAGAGAGCTCTGTCATCTAAACCTTGTGTCACCCCCCTGACATCAAATCAGTGGTCCTGGGCTCATCATGGAAATGTATGAAACCCTTTTCTCTTATCACAAGAACCACCAGGTAAGGGTGCTTTCACAGCAGTGGATCTTTGGAGATCTGTGCTGGAAGACAGGCAAATGTTTCACATTTGCCTGGATGCGATCTGGGAGAACATGAAGGCCAGATCTACCATCTACTCAGACTGTTGGAAGGGGTGTAAGGGCACCAACCTTGAGGTGGCAGGCTTTATCCATCTAACAATTAATCACTGCTATAATTTTGTCAATCTCATCCAGAACAGGTGCCCACACCCAGACCATCAAGAGGTTTTGGGGTCTACTCAAGTGGAAAAACAAGAAACACCATGACATATCTGTCCAAGTTTATTTGGAGACCTTTACACAAAGGTGAGGACATGTCTAGAGCCACCTTACAGGAAATGATTGCCAACCCAAGTAATTAGTCTCCAAAGACACTTGTTTTTTCTTATTTAAATTGTTTTTGTTATATGTCATTAATAAATTCAATTTTTCAATGAATCTGTTTTGTTGTTCTGATTAATTTATAAGGCAATCAATTCCAAGTCATTTATTTGTTGTTGTTCTTTTTGTTTTTCTTTAAAGCTTTAATTAAATATTACAACGAGAATGTCAAATTTTGAAGGGTAAAGGGTGGGGAAAAGTAAGCTGGCATAAAGAACAATAGCAAAAAATTTGTTGACATTATTTTTTAAAAAAAAAAGTTGGCCAAAAACAAAAATACCCCAGTTTTGATAAAAAGATAAGCAAAAATGAAACGGTAAAAGCAGCAAAAAAAAAGCTGACTCTGATTAATTACTGTTTTAAAAAAAAACCACTTTTTTGAAGACATTTGGTGTACTATTATTAAAAAAAATCAAGGTCCACTTTTTTGAAGACAATTTGCTATTATTTACTATTAAGACATTTGGTGTACTATTATTATAAAAATAAGCCATCTCTGATTAATTACTATAAAAAAAAAGTCCGCTTTTTTAAAGACATTGAGGATAATTTATTATTATTTATATTACAACAATAATGTAAATTTTTAAGTCACAGTAGGTCCAGGAATGTTATATTGATATGTTTTTTCACAGAATCAGTGCCACCAAGTGATGTACAGTGGCTAATTAAACACTACCAATTTATTTTCTTATTAAAACAAAAAAAATGTTTTCTAACATCGCAATCAAAAGATAACACATTTATCAAAAACAAATTATTAATTTTATTTTACAAAAATAAAAGAAAAAATAAAGAAAAGAGTAAACAAAAGTATCAATAACACAAACACAATGACTATATTGAATCAAATGATAACTCTTTTTTATTCCTTATCTTTCTATAGAAATACAAATTTATAATGTGATCTTTGAATGCTATTGGTATCTAGCTATGCTTATCAAAATTATTATTAATGAATATGCATTTTAATTTAAGGTTTGCTGTCAAATGGATGAATAATCATTAATTGACAGCCATAGAATAGTCATTAATAAATTACTTTAGATGCAATACCACATTACAATGTCCTGCAATGGAACATAAATCAAACAAAAAGAGTTAATACTATTATCTCAAGTGCATATAGTATAATAATTTTAGCAATAATCTATAAAAGCAGAATTTGAAATCTAATTAATATTAACAACAAAAAGAATTTTAAATAAAAGTATGGATGATGATAGAAGCCTAAGTGATTAACAATAAGTGTCTACATCAGTGAAGATATTTGGCTGCAATAATAAAAAATGTTACAAACATTAGTAGTTGATATAAAAATCATATATATGTAAGACTTTTTATAAAAGTTAATGTTGGAGTAAAACATATAAACAGCATTATCATAATTTGTTAACTTATTTACATTTTAAAACAGGCAAAACTCTCCAAACAGTATTGCCACTCAGTGCAAGCCAGAGTAGTCAATGGATGCCAGAAGGCTTGTACATAAAATCCCCATCTAGTGTCTACTCATTCAATATCCCCAGACTAGTTTCTGACTTGAGGCCTTCATCAGTGAGGAGCCTTAGATCTGAGAGCACTGCACCTAGATCTTAGAATCTAATGCAACCCCTCCCCCCCCAGCAGCCAACTTTTATCTCTACTTAACTACAAAACTATGATTATCCTGGATTGCACTAAGTGGCACTATTGTATGGAAAGTTTTGCCTAATTTAATAACAATTATAAGCAAGCAGAAGGAATGGTGATCATGTGATATTTATTTACATTTTGTTTTCTTTTATAATTTGTTCAAGTTCAGGGAACTTTAAATTCTTTACATATTCCTTCAAGTACTAATTTTAACTATGATCCACAAAAATAGTATCAAGACATCACTATTAATATGAGAGACATCATTTCTAGGGGGGGGGGGCTATAAAACTGTCAGTAATTTAATGTTCTGAATACAGTATGAATAAGTCAATTATTTGCTCCACTGTTTTAAAAAAAGATAAATAAAAAGATATATAGATAGTGAAAAGAACGCTCAGGTCTGTAGTTCATGTTAAGACATTATAAAACTACTGATTGAAGAAATGTTTGCTACATCTTTTAGTACAAATGTTATTATAATGAAGAAGTTTATCGGCAGCAAATTATTTATTATTCACCAGTGCAGGTAAAAAAACTACAATGCATAATAACATAAAACATGAGGTGGCTGCTACAGCAAATAGGACTGGTTGCTCAATATTATCTCATAAGAGAACTAAAGTTCTGAAATTAACATCCTATAAAATTTTATAAGGTTATTAAGTATAAAATCATCAAAACATCACATGATCATCAATAAGTGTACCAAACTAGCTATATAGTAGTGCCACCAATTGCAAGCCTTTGTAAGTAATCAATATATGCAGTAAGGTTTGTGCATAAGATCCCTATTTAGTGCTATTCATCCAAATCCCCAGACTTGTTTTATAGTTAACCAAACAGGTAAAGATGGCTGCTGATGGATTGCATTAGATCCTAACATCCAGGTGTGGTGCTCTCAAATTCAAGCCTCCTCACTGTTAAAAATCACAATCTAGAAAATAATCTGGAAATGTTGAATGAATAGGCACTGGTAGGAATTTTATGCACAAACCTTCCTGCATCCATTTATCACTTTTAAAAGCTTGCACTTAGTGGCACACCCTGAATGGAGAGTTTGATATTGAGTATACATTTTAATTTTATGTTTTTAAAATGTGAATTTTTGTTTCTATTTAAATATAACTGTATAATATTTACGTAAATTATTTTTTTATGTATTTTTACATTTATATTTTAGATTATTCAAGTTTATTCTTTTGGGTAGTAACTTTGATATAGGTCATGAGTTTGAAATAAATTATTTCTTATTGCACATCTTTCAATGTAAACTGCAATAAAAGTTTCTTCATTTTAATAGATATCACTGTATTTCCTAATGTTATATTAATTTGATGTTTACATTTCAAAAATAGACAGCTTTAAAGTGCATTAGGATAAATCAGATTTTTTCCGCCACACACAACTATTTTGTATTATTGACGTACAATACACAAATTTATTCTGAATTTATGTTATTTTTTAGCAAAACAATTACTTTTAAGTACTTACTTAAATTATTGTTAATAATATTTTAATAAATTACAAAATATCACATAAATGTAATGAAATTAAAATACTTTGAAGTATAGGAAGGCATATATGACTTGACTGAAATGAGGAGATGTGGGTAGCCAAAATGCGATATGGATAGCCAAAATGCGTTTTAGAATCTTACACAGGATCATTTTATTTATTTTTCAAAATAAATGTTAAAAATTTAAAAATATAGCTGATCGCAATTTGTAGTATATGTAACACGAATTTACAGAAAATATCCTGCACACACACACACGCACACACACACACTTATATATATATATATATAAATGAAGGACTTGACCTCAAACTTTCAAGCTCTCTACATCTATCAAATCTACCTTATACAACTGATATACATGACCATATACATGTAAAAAGATAAATGATCTCCAATAAATGGATTTCGTGCTGAACCAGCATTCATCATTTGGTCCAGATCCCCATCTCCCACACAGACAGTGCTCAGTTTATATCAAGACAGCAAATATTTAAACTTTAAGGAACAAGTTTCAATCTTCTCCATTCTCCAACTCTTTAGCCACCCATTTCATTGAAAATTTCAGGTTGGAATGCTCAAAGTCCTTGTAGATACCAATAATATTGTCATACCCATGTTGATCTTAAGTGAATCTGATTCTTAACACATAGGATCTTAATATGTCCATTTAATTATACAGAAGGGGGATGGGAATAAAACAGATTGAGTATGTAATATTTAAATATGTGTATATTGTCTATATTAAACTCAATGTAATTATAAGGGACTTGAATTCGAACCTTCATGCTCCTTACGACTATCCATTCTTATCTTACATCAATGAATACACATGTCCACATACATGTGAAAAGATAAATGATCTCCAATATATGTATTTCACATTGAAACAACACTCATCAGTTGGTCCAGATTACCATCTCCCACACATATATGCAATCAGTGTTCAGTTTATATTAAGATATGAAATCTTTAAACTTTCAGCATAAAATATGCATATTGGAGCTCATTTATCTTTTTCACATGCATGTGATCATGTGTATCAATTGTATAAGATAGATTGGATAGATGTAGATAACTTGAATATTTGAGATCCTGCTAATTACATTAAGTTATATTATAAGGGATTTGGACTCGAATTTTCAAGTCCCTTACAATTACATTAAGTTCAATATTTAAATATTGTACATATATAATCTATTAACTTTATTATATTTATGTCCTCCAAAAGCATTTGTAAAATCTTGCGCAGTCTTGTTTTATACAGCAATAATTAATGAAAAATCATTTAAATACTTTTACAATAGATTGTTTTACCAAATGAAACTTAATAGCATCAGTTAGTCAGGAGACTAGTTGTGATCACGTAAAACATAGGAACTTAGTTTCTATTTAAATAGATTTGCAACAAACAATTTGATATTAAAGTTTCAATGAGAATTTTAGCAGTTATTTGCTTGAAACCAGTTTTGCATAGTTATTAGAACAAAACCTAACAATCCAATGCATTTTTAAAAAGTATTTTCGTCATCTAAATATATTAACCCCCAACTATATTAAAGTGGTATAATATTACTGCTGACAATTTTCAAATGTCTCCATTTCATATTAGTTATTAAAATTAGCAGATGTCTATCTTAGTATCTTCCTAGTTATGTCTCCATTTTGCAAAGATAAAATTAGTTCGAATTTAGTTTGAATAGTATAAATTTTCTACCATCCCCCTTTTTTTACTCATTTGGTGGTATCATACACTTCTTGTAGTGCAGTTGTAAATATTTTCTTTTTTTTTTTAAAGGACTACTTTTTGTTACTACTTCTTTAAAAAAAAATAAAACTTTTTATAAGTAATAACTATAAATAACTTATTGCATATGTATAGAGATGATAATCTGGACCAACTGACGACTGCTGGTTTAGCACAAAATATGTCAATTGCTGATTATTTCTTTTAGACATACATGTGCTCAAGTGTATCAGTGATATGATATAGTGTGCAGAGTTGAGGGTCATGTGAAAGTCTGAGCTCAAAATACCCTATATATTACATTGTTTATACAGGTATATACAGCCTATATGTTAGATATTAAATGCTTATTTATTGTTATTCTTACCCATATGGCTCTTTTTATTATAACACATATTATAAAAACCCTGAGCCTAACCTATGCCATCATATTGATTGAGTGAAATTATGTTATTGGATGATTGTGAGTTTATCTCATATTGTTCAAATTCTCTTTATATATATATATATATATATAGAGAGAGAGATAGATAGATAAATAGATAGATAGATAGATAGATAGATAGATAGATAGATAGATAGATAGATAGATAGATAGATAGATAGATAGATAGATAGATAGATAGATAGATAGATAGATAGATAGATAGATAGATAGATAGATAGATAGATAGATAGATAGATAGATAGATAGATAGATAGATAGATAGATAGATAGATAGATAGATAGATAGATAGATAGATAGATAGATAGATAGATAGATAGATAGATAGATAGATAGATAGATAGAAAGAATATTCTAGTGAAAAGGTAACTAATTCTCTCTTCAAACTGTCTATAATACTAATTCTGAATCAATGCAGGTGTTACATAGAATATAGTTTTGCTATTCACTTCAATATTTTAAAATACTAGGGTGGTTTTAAATTATTAGTTTTAATATAAAATGGGACAACTTGTTCATAATGCCTCATGGATCAACTTTAATGCTCTCCCTGTTGTCAGAAGTTGTTGAAAATCAGTTGAAAATCTTCCTGAGACTCATGACTTTATTGCCATATGTAATACGATTCATTTTAAATGCTTCTGCAGCAGCTTTCCCAATATAAAACAAAATTTAAAGTTAGTATTGTTACAAGGAGGGTTAAATTAGGAAGCACACTGACAGATTCCATGATTCAGACAAACTACTCCATTAAACTATTTGTGTTCAATAGCTAATCTATGTTTCTATGTAACACATATATTGACTCAAAAATATAACTTCAGAGACCTTGATTAGAGAACTATTCACATTCTTACTAGAACACAGTGTGTACACATACACACTTGTCATTTAGATGGTGGAGATAATATGCTAATCCCATGATAAACATCATTAGTAGCTGTTTAACATCTTTTACCACCTTTAACAAGGTTTATTTTTTATCTTAATATTAAATCGACTTTATTTTATTGATTGAAACGCCTAATATTGGAGTACATATGGACATACCAAGAGTAGCTTTTTTCTATTATAATAAAACATGGAACAGACAGTGAAAAAGAAAAAAGGATTTAAAGATGTATTTAATGACTATTGCCCATGTTATCCAATAGTGAAAGTCTCATTATATATAGTAATTAGATCTGATTGGTTACTAATAATCACAAGCGCTTGAGAAGTTTGCACTCTCTCAATTTAATTTTCAATACCGTCTGCGCTTTATAAAAAATATTATTTACATATATTGCTGCAAAGTTATAACATTGAAAAACTACTGCGTAGTAAATCGAAAGATTTCACGCTGTATGTTTATAATTTGAACTCAGTCAATTAAGTGTGATGATATTTAAGATTCACCTCTCAGATATAAGTACTTTGGACTGGCTTGGATATATAGAAAGACAAGTAAAAAAGAGAGTGGGAACCACTCTTTTCTTGTTAAATTCTCTGTCCCAGTGCTTAAGATCTGATTGGTTACTAATAGTCACAAGCTCTTGAGAAGTTTGTACTCTTTCAATTTAATTTTCAATATCGTCTGCGCTTTATAAAAATATTATTTATATATAGTAATACAATTTGGGATTTGGAATTTAGACTGGGTGAAAAAATCTAAAATATAATGGATAAATATAAGACAATTTAAAGTATAGTAGATATTAAACATACTACAATAAATAAATTCAAAACTATGCAACTGAAATAGTATGAGAATGTACAGAAAATATCTTAGGCTAGACTGCTAATAAAATATTAAACTCAGTGCCATTGAATAAGAGGGGAAAAGAATATTCAAAATAAAGTTATTGAAAAAGAATAGGAAAAAAAATGCAGAAGATTTGAAGATTGACAATGAAATGGCATGATAATTTTGAATCAGAACAAGTTACAGAGAGATATGGATCACATAGATGATTTATAAATTATAACTAAATTCATATATGTCGTATTGTTTTTGAAAAAAAACTTTATTTTTCATTAAAAGTATAGCTTTCAAACACAGCTTATCTACATGCATATGATTATTTACTAAATATTTATATGAAATGTTGAATGAATATTGTTTTGAAGAATATATGATTGGCACTGGAGATTAATGTGTTAAATATATTACATCCACCAATAATATAAAAGTACATGAAATGAGCTTAGTTAAAGAGTATGTAGGATTTACTGGCTGGCAGAAATTTTGTAATGTTAATAGAAGCAAAACAATAAATACAAATAGAGAGAAGAAAAGATTAAAAGTAAACATTAGGTATGAAGTGATAGAGCAGATCAATCATTTTAAATAATTGATGAATCTGAATTTTTTTTATACTTTGCTCAACTAAGAATACATTCCAGAAACTTTAGTTTGGAGTCAAACATTTTCACTTCATAAAAACAAGAAAAATATATAGATGTTAAAAATGATAAAAGTGAAGTATAATATGATTATAAAAAAATTGACTTTATTGTTAGGACATTGTTACATTTTATGTCCATAAAGAAAAGCTAAAATCCAGATCTTTTCTAGAAATTTAGACTTTTCCATAAAAGTTATGATTCAACAAGGCAAAACTCTCTCCATACAGTAGTGCCACCCTGGGCTAACCAAAGTAATCAATGGATGCCAGAAGACTTGTGCATAAAACCCCTATCTAGTGCCTACTCATCCAATATCCCCAGACTAGTTTCTGGCTTGTGGCTTTCGTCAGTGAGGAGCCTTGGATCTGAGAGCACTGCAACTAGATCTTGGTGGCACAGAGTGGCACAACTGTAATTTGCCTTGTTTAATAACAATTATGTGCTAGTATAAGAGATAGTGATCATGTGATGTTTAGTGATTTAAAGTCGTGATTCATTGAGATAAATTCCTAATATTATTACGTAAATAAGTTTCTATCTATAATTAGATGATTGACAAAAGTCATAGAACAATAAAACTGATCAGAGAAATATAAAAACATTAACCACAATGAAATACAATATATTTCATGGAATGAATGAAATAGGCTGTGAATTTTTATCTTTCTGTTGAAATTTAATGGAATAAATAAGAATAAAATGAAAAACATATTGAAACTGACTAAACAATTAGTACAAAAATGGAATGTAAAAATAAGAAAAACATACTGATGTTTAAAAATACACTTTGGTATTAATCCAAGACAAAAATACTAAATCAAATAGAAAGAGGTGGAAAAAGTACTGACAAAAACACTATTACCAAGGCTAATAGAGAATTTTTTTTGATCACTTACATTCAGACATTTTGGATATTATTTAAAAAGAAACCATTCTGTACTTCTAGAGAACTACTTAAGCATGTAGAAAATAAGGTCTTTAATCAGTTGTTGCGGTGCATTCAGACAGCCATCCATAATTATTTGTTGAATATTTACAGTTGCGACTTCTAGAGTTGAGTAGAAAATATGTCACATCAAAAGAGAAATTAAAACCAATGAAACATGAATAATTCTGACGAATGTGATGTCTAGACATAATATTTTTTTGACTGAAATTGAGAGCAATACTTCTTTATTGGAATACAGATATGTTCCAATGATGGTAAATATATTAAGCATGTGTGCATATTGCCATTATAATTTCCTTTTTACTGTCTTACCAATTTTTAGAAAATATAGTTACCCCCCCCCCCCAGAATCATCTAGTAAATACCAACATAATCAGCAAAAAAATTCAATAATTCCTATAAAGATTATATAATTATGATCCTTTTATGGAAGGTGAAATAAAACAGTTAAGTGAGTGAAATTATTTAATAAAATTATTGTAATTTCATTTACAAATATCAATGTTGCTGCACTCATCACTTTGATACCATCCACTTCTGAAGAATATGTTAATGATTATTCTTATTATTGGCCCATTGTTTCCCATTGTGTGGTGCATTGACACCGTGGCAGAATCTGGAGTTCGAAATCTACCTAGCGCTATTCTTCCAATACTCAACCTCTTCTGAATTACTGAGTAATATACTTTTCCTTTTTTTATTTATCATATTATTTTTTACCCAAGTAAAACTTCAAACGCAATTAAAATTTTATTATATGTATGTGCTTTTAAAATATGAACACGTGTGAGGATTGATCTAACTTAATCTAATAAATATTAAAAAAAGCGTTGGTGACCAAGTGGTCAGCACAGCCGCCTTACAAGCAGTTGTCCCGGGTCCGTGGGTTCGCTTCCCGGCCGATGCTTTGACACATGAAAAAAAAAACGTCTGCATTACACACACGCATATATATATATATATATAGAGAGAGACCTATTAACATATATATATATTTTTTCTCATGTGTCATACCATTAGCCGGGAAGCGAAACCGCTAACCCGGGACAACTGCCTGTAAAGCAGCTGTCGCTGACCTCTCGACCACCAATGCTTGTATATTTTTCTACATTGCCTTTCTCTGTTTAAGGAGTTTCGTTTACATTTATTAGTTGTTAAACTTTTGTAATTTAACATTTTTTTCTAATTGGAATTACATCTGTTTTTTTTCTTTTACCTAATCAACTAAATATAATTAATAGCAAAAAAGAAAAGGAAGATGGCGAGATCAGGTAGGCGTTAATGTATGACATATTACATACAAGAAAAAGTTAGTAAACATTCTTGAAATGTAAATGAGTGGTGTTTCAAGTTTTAAGAAGATAGCTCTTAATGTCTAATGTCTATCTTAAAATTCAGGGCACTCTCACACAAAAACAACTCAGATCTTTTTTAAACTGAAGTAATTAAGCAATTGTATTAACGAACATTTATTTAATATTACATAACATATATATATATATATATTTAACTGAAACACACAGGCTTATTATATACCTGTGTTTATGTATGTAATATATAGGGTATATGAGCACAGACTTTCAGACAATCCACCACTCTCCCCTCTATCTCATAACACTGATACACTCGAACATATATATGTTGAAAAAATAAATAATCACCAATATAAGTATTTTATGCTAAACCAGCAATCATCAGTTGGTCCAGATTACCATCTCTACATATATATGCTATAAGTGCTCAGATATATATCAAGATAGCCAATCCTCATACTTTAATGGACAGGCTTCAATGTACTCCACCCTCCAACTTTTCAACCGTCCATCCAATTGAAAATCTGATGATGGAACGCTCAAAGGCCACCCTGAGGCCAAGATTCTTGCCACACTCATGTTGACCTAAGATCAATCTGACCACTCATACACAGGACATAATCCATTTAATACAAGGGATGGGCAGGCATCTCTACTATGTAATAACTGAAACACACAGGCTTATTATATACCTGAGTTTATATATGTAATATGTAGGGTATATGAGCACAGACTTTCAGACAACCCACCACTCTCCACACTATCTCATAACACTGATACACTCGAACACATAAATGTTGAAAAGATAAATAATCACCAATATACGTATTTCATGCTAAACCAGCAATCATCAGTTGGTCCAGATTACCATCTCTACACATATATGCTGTAAGTGCTCAGATATATATTAAGATAGCCAATCCTCATACTTTAATGGACAGGCTTCAATGTACTCCACCCTCCAACTTTTCAACCGTCCATCCAATTGAAAATCTGATGATGGAATGCTCAAAGGCCACCCTGAGGCCAAGATTCTTGTCACACTCATGTTGACCTAAGATCAATCTGACTCGTATATTGGTGATTATTTATCTTTTCAACATATATGTGTTCGAGTGTATCAGTATTATGAGATAGTGTGGAGAGTGGTGGGTTGTCTGAAAGTCTGTGCTCATATACCCTACATAGTACATACATATTTATAACATTTTGAGGTAATGTTGCCTTTGTAATTAAATAATACAATTTTTTATCACTTTTTTATTTTGATAAAAATTAAGAGAAAACAAAAGTCATAAAACGTAAGCTAATTACAAAATCATTTTTCTAATAATCAAATCTCAATAATATATATATATATATTTCCATTTTTGCTATTAAAAGGTCAATAATATATATATAGCAGGTAGAGATATTGATTGCTATATTTACTTTTAAGGTGGTGGTGGTTTAAATATATATATAATAAGTAATGTGCTATTAATAATGTGTGTTATTCTTCCTTGTAGATATTTATTATTTTAGCTCATTCAAGTTAAATGCATTTATGCCATGATCATGACTTTAAACATAATTCATGCAGGGATGATGTTGAGGGCCTAGAATGTTTTTGCAGACGGATGACGTCAATATTATAATATCATTAAGAGTTTTTAAATATTAATCAGTTAGTACCACAAAGTATCTATCCATTATTGTTAAATAGATATCTTTCTAATTATCCTTGGAAAACAGCTTCCAAAATAATAATGGTTTAGGTCAGATATTGTTAATACAATGATCACCATTGAATAAAAATATGATATAATAAAATCTATACTACAAGTGAGAGAGCTATGAGATTCACATATATTGTGCCAACAATCAATTTTATCTTTATATGTATAAAGTGGTTATGCAAAAAGTCATTTTTAAAACATAAAATGATATAGTCCTATTTTTATATTGGATTATTTCAATCATCTAATATGAGTATTGAATGTCTTAAAAACATTAACTTTTATTTAAATATTCCAAATACATTCATTAGATGATGGAAATAGTCCAATATAAAAATACAACTAAAACACTATCATCACAAACATTCAAGAAAACATAAAATGATATAGATGTGAACAACTTTACAAAATAATGTCATAATAAATATATGAGCTTTTACAGCATACTATTACAGTTCAACATATCTAAAATTTATACCAGTCTATTTTTTGTATACAAATGCATACTTTAAAAATCAAATCAAAAATATAATGAATATAAGTATTTAATATAGGTATTTCAATTCCACTTCATGAGTAAACCATGATTAATGTTGTTAACTACATTTCTATAATACTTCTGATCATGAAAAGTATCCATTTATGCATTTAACTGTGAAAACATTATTGCAAAATGCATTCAAATACTGTAGTACATGCTTTAACAACATTTTTTTACATTAAATAGACAATTTTTATGGTCTTACAATTTAATGGATTTTTTTGTAAATAAAAATAGACTTTCAAACTGAAGTCATGCAAATTAGTCAAGTATTTAATTAATTCGAGTTATATTAAAATAAAAGTAATTTGCTTTTAGATCATTAGCCAATATTATATAAAGATCACAATTTAGAAATTAATACTCTAAATGTGTGAAAATTGGAAGTATAACATTTCCCCCAAATATTGTGCTAGCCAAATTAAACTCTACAATAAAAAGCATAGACTTTAAATATATTTTACTCTCATGTAAAGTAGCATAATATAATTGGATTATATATTTAAGCTGTAATTAAATACCACCCTTAGAGTATTACTTGAATTTAAATCATAAATTTAATTCAAATAATTATTAAATTATGTACTATTATTATAATCTTAAAATAATTATAGATACAATATTTTTAATGGCTAACATTAATTTTTATGTATTACAAATTTTATCTTTTAAATGATTATATAAATAAAAGTAATTTAAAAATATAAGATTTATATTATTAATCAATCATACAGAAAAAAAGTGGGCCAAATGTTTTAAAGTACAACAGCTAATGTTGAAAAACTAATTTAAAATGAAATTGTTAGATTTGAAAAGTTCTTATTATAAAATTAGATCGAAAACGGAATGTGTGGGTAAGAGAACAAACAGGTGTTACTGACCTCATTGAAAAAATCAATTGAAGTGGAGTTAGGCTGGACATATTTCTAGAAGAGATGATAATAGATGGACAATTGAAATTTTAAACTGGATTCCAAGAGATTGTAAAAGACCCAGAAAGAGACCACATGTGAGATGGATGGATGAAATAAGAAAGTGTGCAGGGGTGATGTGGACAAGAGAAGCTGAAGATCAGAGAAGATGGATTAAACTTGGAGAGATCTCTATCCTGCAGTCGATTGATAATGGTTGTTGATGATGATGATTAACAAAAAATATTGAAGATATTATATAAACAATATAATCAATGAATGCAATCCATGTAGCTGAAAATTGAAGTTTGTAATGTAAACAGACTCCAGTTATAGATTTACATTGATGTTGGAATGTAATCCTGATATAATAAGTTTTAATTATTATTATTATAATCAAATATGCTGTGTTTGTAATCATATAAGAAGTGTTAGTTAATGGGATGTAACCAGAATTTAGTTGCCTGGCTGCTATCACATAATACAGTTATGATAGCTTTGATTACTATGGTGTAAATATTTATGATGATCTCCCTTGGGAATGATTACTCATATTGATAATAATTCTCTATAATATTAACAATTATTATGAGCTTGTGACACTATGCAAATGGTCCCAATTTGTTTGAGAATATAATTGTTTATAAAATATTGGTTAATGATTGATTAATCATTTTAGATGAACCATGATGACTTGTAGCCATTGCATTTTTATCTCGACAAAAGTTACAGACAATGTTATGTCACAACACTAGATCAAGTGAAAGCCAACAGTTTTGAATTGAAAGGTTTCATTTTTAATATTAGTGAATCTATATTTCACTTTTATTTTGTCCATAGTTTGCAAAAATAAACTTTAGCTTATTTTCCAGTTCCAGAAATGTTGTAGGTATTGACTATTGTCTAAATTATGCAAGACAAAGTTATGAAAGAAAGAGATAAGTGCTTGTATGTATTTTTACCAAGATAATTACAACTCATTTACAGAGAATATTGGATTTCCACCAACCAAGAGAACAAGCTGGATTTAAAAGTGGTTTTAGTACAATAGATCATATCCAGGTATTGATAGAAGTTATAGAAAGGACAAATGAAATAAACATTTCTTCAGTGATTAAAGCATTGGATCATTAAGGTATAGATCCAGGATATTGTCATATTTTAAAGAATATTTATAAAAAATGCAAGAGCAACAATTAGATTACATAACAATACTAGGAAAGTCAACATTGAGAAAGGTGTAAGACAGGATGACTCCATATCTCCAAATTTTTTACAGCAGTTCTGCAAGAAGTATTTTGTGGATTAAAATGGGAATCTAAAGGAGTGAAAGTAAATGGAGATTATTTAAGTCATTCAGATTTTGCAGATGATGTAGTTGTTTTTGCTTTAGCTGCAGAAAATGTTGCAGGAGTTATCAGATGAAAATAGGACTAATGGATTTTCTTAAAATATGAAAATAAAGATTGATTATGATGAGTTAGAAGAAGTTAACAGCTACAAATATCTTTGTCAGATTACTAATACAGATGGAAACATAATGAATGAAATTAATTATAGAATTAAACTTGGTAGGAGTGCTTTTGGTAGAAATAACTTGATACTAAAAGGAAATATGCCTATGTGTTTGAAAAGAAAGGTTTTTAATAAATGTGTTTTATCAGTTCTTACTTATGGATTTGAGACTTGGACACTTAATAGAAGAACAATGCAGAAACTTCAGACCACTCAAAGAAGTATGGAGAGATACATGTTAGAACTAACAAGAAGAGATCGAAAACACAATATATGGGTAAAAGAACAAACAGAAGTTATTGACCACATTGAAAAAATTAAAAGACTGAAGTAGAATTGAACTGGACATACTGCTAGAAGAAATGATAATAGATTGACAATTGAAATCATAAACCGGATCCCAAGAGATTGCAAAAGACCCAGAAAGAGATCACATGTGAGATGGATGGATGAAATAAGAAAGTGCATGGATGATGTGGAGAAGAGAAACTAAAGATCAGAGAAGATGGTTTGAACTTGGAGAGACCTTTATCCTGCAGTGGATTGATAATTGTTGATAATAATGATGATGATGTATTTCTACAGCCATTATTTTAATTTTGAATTATTTTTTTAACTTGGTAAACAAAATAATTATAAAAATTATAAGTTTAAAATTTACTTATTTTCTACTGTATGGTGAGATTTGCATCTGTTTTAACTAAAATGGAAAAGTAAGATTTTTTAATATTTTTTTTAATAAAATCAGGTTGCAAGCATTTTTAAAATTTCACTTCATTAAATAATACTTAATAAAAAATATTCATAAGAATGATATTATTTTGCTACAAAGTGTATTCAAACTGAAAGTTCTATATATAAGTAATTAAACTTACACTTAAGTTTCGATTTAGCTACATTTAACTATGATTCAAAGTTGGCAAATCATTCAATAGAATTATTGTAATCATTTCTTTCATGTTTTAATCAATGCTCCGTTTGTGAGTAGAGACCACAAAATTAAATGTTATGCCTGAATGACAAATTTTTCAGTAAAAATTGGTTCCAAAGGAAGTAAAATAAACAAAATTGTTTTAACAAAACTGAACTATTAATATTAAAATATTAAAGCCATAAAATATTATTAAAGTTAAACAATAAACTTAAAAATTATATATGATTGAAAGAAAAAGTATTGAATAACATTGAAAAGATCTAAAAAAATATCACATATAAAATGAATGAATGAAAAAAAAAACGGGTGCAATGTGGGAAAGAGAAGGTATGGGTGAAAGAAATATGGATTAATTTTGGAGAGGTCTTAATCTTACAAAAAATCGATAATGATTGAAAATTATAATGTTATTTGCTGAAAACTGTAAAATTAGAACATACATTTATTAAATCTAATCTGTTACCACAAATAAAAATAAAATCTTATTTCAATTCGAAAACAAGTAGCTTAAAATGAAACCATGTCAAAATTTAAAAGGCAAAAATTAATTAATTAATTACAAAAAAAACGGCAAAATAACGAATATTTCAAGAAAACATCACAAAGCTTGCAAACAACTCTATTTGTAAATAGGCTACGTGAAATCTATCTAAATAGCTACAAATTGAGTTTAAAGTAAAATAAAAGAGATAAATATAAAAATAAATGACAAAATGAAATTGTCATTTTTATAAAGCAAAAATAAATTATTTCTGATATCCAGTTGTTATTTACATAAAAAGAATTAACAATATCCATTACTTAGGCATGCCTTTTGATTATGATTAATAAAAAATTAACTACAATAATTCATCTAAGTTATCAGTCTTTTGTGAATCTCTATTAGTTCTTACTAACGCTGGTTTACTTTCCAATCCTCTTAAATGTCACTATTAAGTGCAGAATATTAATGATATGAATATCCAATTAAATATTCATTACTTATACAAATTTACTTTTGCATTAATTTTCTACTTATTATGAAATTGTTCTGGCATTTTTGTTTGTACCACTGTATGTATTGAACTTGTAAAATCATTTTTTAATAAATAAATCTACTGATCTTATTGAATTAAAATAGATATATTGATTAAACCCATACATAGTATTTTTTATATTGCAGTTTAATTAATAACTTTTAAAATAAAATAGCATTAATATTTGTCTTAAATAAAAAGACATCTCATGGTGCAATGGTTTAAAACATCAGCTAGTCCTGCTCTTAAATTAAAATGAAAATCTAATATAATTTCTGAAGAAGGTTTTGGAGGCAAAATTTTTTTTCAAAAAGCTAATGATTTATCAGCTGCTACTATAAAGCAAAACTTCAGTGTAAACAACCGTATTAACTTTTGGTATCTGCAAAGTAAAGGGCTCATGATAAATAAAGATATCAAATAAGTGTTAGCTATCTGATCATAGGAAAAACAGCATGATTAAATACAATTTGATTTCTACTAATATATGTTAAGTGTCATTAACCTCTAGAATAGAATTTATTGTTTATCTCTTTTAGTTACATTACAAACGTTTGATATTTTACATCACAATGTAGAATTAAATATAGGTTTAATTTTATATTATGAGTATTTTTTGCATAAGGTAATGATAATTAAATATTAAGATAATACCACTAAAAGTCAATACTTTAGCATTATGTAGATGTATTATGGATGTACACTTATTATATTAGAAATTATCTTTTATTTTAACATATTAGATAATTGTGGTTTCAGCTTGAACTAGCTGTTTTAATTGCTAATTGCCAGGTTATGCCACAGAGGACACTTCATATAATTTTCTGCTGGATAAATTCATATTAAATTTTTAATGTCTGCATCAAAAATCAGTAGAAATCATTAATTATATATATATGTTTGTGTGTATGTTTAAAAGACTAGAATGCAATTGCTAATAATTATCAGTGATAAATACTAATACAAAATGATCAAGTGTTTTTTTTCATATGTCAAATGCGTTGACTGGGGGAGCGAACTTCGGCCAGCTGCTTGGAAGGTAGCTATGCTAACCGCTAGGCCACCAACGCTTGACTTTATTCATAACACATTTTAAATTTATTTTGTAACAGAATACTTAATGTAAGCATGCTGTGAGGATATATGAGTTGTATTTTTATAATTAAAATGAATTTTTTTTAAAAAAATAACATTAATTTTTATAATTGGTATTTTCAAAACATAATTATTCACTCTTTAAATTTTAAAATGCTCTGAAATTATCTGTAAAAACGCTTGTTGCGATGCCCTTAAGACATCAAAAAAACTAGATATCATGCTTATTAATTATGTAAATGAAACGTAAAACTTTCTTGGTTTATAATTATTTCACAATAATCAAAACGAATAAATTTAAAAAAAAAGGATTTTGTAACTTACCCCACCCTATTCCAGTTTGAAATAAGTATATGTAATAATTTTATAATAGAAAAGTTATTTTCCATAGTTGTATTAAAAATGCGATTTGATTTGTGCACATATGTAAAAAAATTGTATCACAAATTAACCTTATAAAACTGTAACACTATTTGACCATTTAAAAGTTAAATTAAAACCACGAACAAGCAGAATAATGGGTTTAGAAGCTCACCCTCTATTTTTAACTAATAAAACAATTGCAAATAAATTAAATTTTATTAACCTTAATAGATAGTGAATTTAACAGTTGATAAATTAATCACTACAAAGAAAAAGCTTTTCCTATAATCCATCATAAACAACTGAGAAAAAGATGATGTTACTCACTAACCTTACAAAATATCAGAGAGCAAGAATTTGAGCATTTATCTACATTTGCTTATTCCTCTAGCTCATCATCATCATCATCATTGTCAACTATTATCAGTCTACTGCGGGATGAGGATCTTTCCAGGTTCAATGCATTTTCTCCATTTATTAGCTTCTCTTCTCCATATCACCCCTGCATACTTTCTTATTTCATCCATCAATCTCACATGTGGTCTCTTCCTGGGTCTTTTACAATCTTTTGGAATCCAGTTTGAGATTTCAATTGTCCATCTATTATCATCTCCTCTACCAATATGTCCATCCCAACTCCACTTCAGTCATTTAATTCTCACAATAATGTAAGTAACACCTGAATGTTCTCTTACCTATATATTGCATTTTCAATCTCTTCTTGTTACTCCTGACATACATCTCTCCATGCTTCTATAATTTCTCTAATGTCTCTGTATTGCTCTTTTGTTAAGTGTCCAAGTCTCAGATTCATAAGTAATAACTATTAAAATACATTTATTAAAAACATTCCCTTTCAAACATATAAGCATATATCCTTTAGATATTAAGTTACTTCTGCAAAAGCACTCCAACCGAGTTTAATTCTATGATTAATTTTATCCATTATGTTTCTATCTATAGTAATAATCTGACTAAGGTATTTGTAGTTGTTAACTTATTTTAACACATACATTTATTTTAGTCTTTTTAACATTTACCTTTAGTCCTATTTTTTTCTTTTATCCAATAACTCTTCAATATTTTCAGAAGCTCTGAAGCACTATTTAGAAAAACAACTACATCATATGCAAAATCTAAATGACTTAAATATTTTTTATTTATTTTTACTTCTTTAGCTTTCCATTTTAGTTCACTAAATACTTCTTATAGCACCTGTAAAAAGTTTTGGAGATATGGGGTCACCTTGTCTTACACTCTTTTTAATGTTAATCTTCCCAATATCATTATATAATCCAATTGTTCCTGTTTCATATTTAAAAATATTATTCAGAATATGACAATATTCTGAATTCATACCTTGATGATCCAATGGTTTAATCACTGAAGAAATGCTTATAGAATCAATTGACTTTTCATAATCTACAATTTCAAAGCATAATGGCAACTCATATTTATTGGCCTTTTCTATAACTTCTCTCAATACGTGTATATGATTTACTGTACTAAAACCACTTTTAAATCCAGCTTGTTCATTTGGTTGTTTGAAATGCAATGTTTTCTATAAATGAGAAAAATTTTGTGTGAAACTGAGAAAGAGTTGATAGGTCTGTAACTTCTAATATCTTTTTTATCACTTTTTTAAAAACATAATATTAATACTGCATTCTTCCAATCAACTTATTTTTATCATTTAGACATTTGACTTATAAACAATGAGCATTGTTATTTGCTCAACAAGCTTTGTGATAAATGCTAACCAGAGAAAGCATTTAAAATATCTCTGTCAGGACCCCTTCCCTCAGCATCTGACCAATAGTTTCATGCTTTGGAACTTCTCAGAGAGGCGCTAAGGGTAGCTTCAGACACTAGATCTAAAAATACCAACCCAAAGCCAGCATTTATCTAAAAGTTATCTATTGAGTGGAAAATCTGAAATTTTCAGGCACCTACATGTCTTCAGACCCACTATGCAACTCAAATAGCTATATGGGGCTGAGAGATCTCCATCCAAACCATATATTAATAGTCTTAGCAATATAAAATTGCATAAGACTTAAAGCAGAGACTATAAATAGTCAAATAAAAAATAGAGTCATAGATCACATGATCCCATTCTCTTAAGCTTGGAAGATATAAACAATTGCTAATTGTTTATATCTTACAAGCTTAAAGAGATTAGGTCATGTGATATATGACTCTATTTCTTATTTTTTTCTTGATATATAACTTTGTCAATTTTTGTTTATTTCTTCACCTGCTATTTTTAATATATCGATTATAATTCCATCATTACCTGGAGCTTTTTCCTTTTTCATAAATTTAATTGCATGTCTCACTTCATCATTTAAAATCCTGGGCAATTCTTAAAATATAATAAATGTAAGAGTTTTTTATTACTATATAATTATTGATAGAGCTCTTCTACCCATTTCATGATGTCATCTCTTTTTTATTTCTATATTTTTTGCTTATTATAAATATAAATTTCCTATCAATACCAAAATTGTTATTTTACACTCTTAAGACTTTTTTATTCACTTCTATAGCTTTCCTTGTTAGTTCACAATTATACTTCTTTTAATCATTATCAACTCTTTTTGCACCATTTTACAAAATTCAAGATATTTAATCACTCTTAATAAATCATTTTTATAGACATTCATATTCCTTTTTTTCCTTTATAAATTCTCTAGGGTAAATAGAAATTTTATTGGTCAATTGCTGTTTTTTTCTACCAGCTATCTTTGTTGCTGTTTTTAAAAGTGTATCGGTTATTTTCCTATTAATTTGATACAAATCTGAATTGTGTTCAAAATCTATTAATATTTGAAAACATTTTACAAGATCTAATTTAAATTCATTAGAATGTTTCTGAAGATTAGAAATATCAATTGTGAATATTGTTTTTCTTAATAATTTTTGGCTCTCTAGTTTTGCATTAACACGTATCTTACATCTTACTAATCAATGATCACTTCCTGTGTTGATTTTGTAGAACATTACAATCTTGAAATATGTAGTTTACATTAATCAAAATATAATTCAATTCTGCTATACTTTCATTTAGATGCTTCCAGGTACATTTTCTTTTAACATTTTTCTTAAAAAAAAAATTCATAATATAAAGTTTTTTTTCTGCAAACTTCATAAGTCGATGTCCTCTCTTATTTATATTACCATAACCAAAATTACCTACAGCACATTCATCTGTCATTTGCTTACCAATTCTAGCATTAAATTCTCAAACAATAATTTTAAAATCTTGTTTAGTCTGATCAAAAGCCTTTTGTACATCCATATAAATTCTACTACTTTATCACTATGAGAACTTGGGGTATAAACCTAAATGATCTGCATTTGATATATGATATTAAGTTGAATAGCTAATCTTGCCACTAGAGGTCTGATACACCATCAATTTCCACAAGACTCCACTTGTACTTCTAATTTTTATGGTTTGTAGTTGAGTTCATGTCCACTTTTTAAATCAATGGTCTCTTCACCATTTCTTCTATCTTCATAATTCCAATGATGTCCCATTAGTATAAAAAAGTTCTACCAATTCTTGCCATCTTCTTTTACTTAAAAGTGACCTGCAATTGTAAGTATCTAAATAAAAAGTTGTCATCAAATCATAGTCTGGATCCACAATTGGGATTTTAGGACCCTCCATCATTGGTCCCCAACCATTATCTTGGCTGGTAACTTTACAGACTTTTGGGAATAAGAACCATGATTTATTTTTGTCTATCATGATTGTATCTATGTATTAGAAAAAAAATTCATTCACTCACACATTTATTCATATTATCAGGCAACTAAGAAGAAAGACCATGGTGTTTCCTGATCTTAAACTCAGAGTTTAAAAACCAATAAACTCACCATACTGGCTAATCGATATTGGATATTGGTGAGCAATCCATCCTTGTTCTTATATTTTATGAATAATCACATAGTAATAGCAGCTGTGATGACAAGAACATATAAAGTGGATATTAAGAAATTTGTCCTGCTCTGTTCCTTTAGGGTCTCCAAGAGGAATCAAAATATCTTTTTTCAATTATCAGCAAAGTTTTTTCTGCAGACAAGTAGTTAAGTACCCATTTATTGATTTTATTAAACAGTAAATTAGCTAATTATAACTCAGATATTTCAGGCTATGAATTAACAGCACTCTAGAAGTTGAACATATGATCAAGAATAGAATAAATTCCCTATTCTTAACATTTCTGATATTTATATGAATATTTTTATCAACTTTGTTGTTAATTTAGAGTAAAATTAATTTATCAGCTTGATAGAATATGATATTTAACAGTTATGAAACTCAAAGTCAATATAAGACTGGAAACAGAATCTTTTTTAACACATTTCTAACAATATTGACAATATATATATATATATATATAAATCAGAGCTCTGAGGATAAATGGATTGATTTTATTCTTGATCCTTTGTTCATCAGTTAGAGTGCTTTTAATTTATAATCCTTGGGAAAGTTATTTACTCACTTTCTTTACATATATACTCTGAGCTATGTTTAATTTAATTTAAATACGCACACCTATTCAATCCACCAACATACTTTTTGTTAATTTTTTAACCCTTTTCAACAGCCATTAAATTCAAAAAACAAAATGAAAGCAAACATCTTCAACTCAAATCCCATGAATCCCAAATGTTAATGCTAGTAGCTTGTTTGTATATTAATTATATTCATTTTATTTTTATTTATTAAAATTGCCTCCTTAGTTTTTCTTTTATTATGATCATGAAGAGAGAAATGATAATAAAAGAAAAATTAAGGAAGCAATTTTAATAAATAGATATAAAATGAATATAATTAATAGACACGCTGCTAATATTACAATTGTGGATCCATAGGGTTAGAGTTCATGACATTTATTTCCCTTGTGTTTTTGGAATTTAACAGCTATTAAGAAGGGTTAAGGAATTAACTGAAAGTACTCTGCACATTGAAAGACTGCATATATAATTTTAATTATGATTATATTTATTGTTTATACTGTTATTACAATATTTTTTTAATTAACAGCAAATATATATATATATATATATGGAAATATTTTGTTAACTGCTCCAAAATTACCAATTATTGCATTCAAAAATAGAATTATCCCTTTTTAATGCCATTCTAGATGTAACATAGAGACAAAACACTGGGATTCACTCTTTTTTATTAATGTGATATTTACATTTGGTTAAATTACTAATTTTATTCTGCATTTTCGCAGTGTTAGTAAATGAAAGCTTACTTAATATCTTAGGATTAAAATTAAATGGATTAATTCTACAACATTTATTGACATGAATAGTTTTATTAAAATATAGCTCATGTGTGTATGATTTATTTATTTTTTCTTCATATGTCATAGCATCGGCCGGGACATGAAGCCACAACTGTCTGCAACCAACTACTTGTTTGGAAGGTGGCTGCGATTTGTTTCATCTTTCTATATACATTATCACTTTAATTTACAAGTATTAAATTTACTGCACTCATATTTTTGGCACCAATACTTCAGTTAATTGTATTAATTATTATTACTAATCATTAACATTAATCCTATCTCAGTTAAAGATTCATATATCTATTTTTAATTAAACATAAATAATAGAATAATTAACCTCCATCTCTCTATTTCCATGTGTAATATTTTTATTAGGTATACTTAATTCCCACTACATTACTTATTTTGAGGGATAATATCTAGTTTAATAAATGATTAATAATAATTATTAATAGATTCATCTGGAGTTTTTGTCATAAAGATTTATGAATGCAGTAAGTTTGGCACTTCAAGGTCAATGGGTAATCATTTGGCATGTTAATCTATTAATAAAAACATTTAAAAGAGAATTCCACTTGGAACAATTAATGAATGTTAATTCAACATGAAATTGTCTTGGAAAACATTTGGATTTTTAAACTGACTGTATGCATATGTTTCAAGAATGCATGAGACAATAAAAGTTTTAAATAAATAATATATTTATATCTATGTTATATATATTGTAATTATGGTTTAAAAAAGACTAACCATTAAGTGAAATATATATATGAAAGAATGTTTGTGTTTTTTTTAATAATCCAACAAATATTGTAGTAGTCTTAATGATTCTCGTATGATGGTCTTTCTTTCTTTCTTTTTTTCTTTCTTTCTTTCTTTCTTTCTTTCTTTCTTTCTTTCTTTCTTTCTTTCTCTCTTTCTTTCTTTCTCTCTTTCTTTCTTTCTTTCCTTCCTTCCTCCTCCTTCCTTCCTTCCTTTCTTTCTGACTGAAGAATTATATAGGTTATGAATGTTTGCTTTATGGAATTTAATTGTTTTAAAAACTTTTCCAATGTGACGTATATAAATGTATCAAAATCATCACCATTTTGTAATGACGTAATAAAAATGCAAAAAGAGAATGGTACTGATTAAAAACTTACAGGCATTGGAAAATATTGTGGCCAGCATATCTAAATATATATTATAGAATTGGAGATTATAGTTTTTGATAATCCAAGATAAAATTTTATTGTGTAAATATATTTTAAATAATTAAATTTCATTTGGACAATTTATTTAATTTTTCAAGTACAGCATTAAAGAAAAATCATAAAAGTTGATCAAATTTAGTAAATCTGAGCAGTTATTGTATATATGTGTAGAGATAATAATCTGAACTAACTGACTGTGTTGGTTTAGCACGAAATTATTTTTTAGACATATATGTGGTCAAGTGTATCAGTAGTATGAGATAGTGTGGACAGTTGAGGGTCGTGTGAAAGTCTGAGTTCAAAATACCATATATATATAACATGTATGTTAGATATTAAATGGTAGAATTATAGATTTTGGTAATATGAGATAAAATTTTATTTTGTAAATATATTTTAAATTAATTACATTTTATATGTATCATTATTTAAAGTAAAATCCTAAAAGATAAAGTTATATTTTTTGTGATACTGCTGTTGATAACTCATATATTATTGTTTGCAATATAAAAATGTCGAAATCATAATCATTTTCATGTAAATTTTATGTAAATATATAAGCCTAAGCAACATTAGTCTTGACGAATTTTGCACACTTTTTTAAACTTTGTTAATTTGCATTAAAAAAATACATTACAATCGTAGTTTTCAAGCAAGCAAGATGTGGGTACAACAAGAGAAAATCAAATAATGAAAATAGTCATTTACAATCAGGTATAATACTGGATTTGATCAAATTTTACCATTTCAGTTTAAGATACAGGGTATATGAGCACAGACTTTTCGACATATATGTGTTCAAGTGTATCAGTGATATGAGATAAAGTGGTGAGTGGTGGGTCATATAAAATCTGTGCTCATATATCCTATATATTACATATATTAATACAGGTATATAATAAACCTGTATTTCAGTTATTACATAGTAGAGATGTCTGCCCATCCCTTTTATTTGTATTAAATGGATTATGTCCTGTACATGAGGGGTCAGATTGACTTTAGGTCAACATGGGTGTGACAAGAATCGTAGCCCGAGGGTAGCCTGTGAGGGTTCCATCATTAGATTTTCAATTGGATGGACGATTGAACAGTTGGAGGGTGGAGTGGATTGAAGCAGGTCCGTTAAAGTATGAAGATTGGCATTCTTAATATATATTTGAACAATTATTGCATATATGTGCAGAGATGACAATCTGAACCAACTGATGATTGCTGGTTTAGCATGAAATACGCATATTGGTGATTATTTATCTTTTAGACATATATGTGTTCAAGTGTATCAGTGATATGAGATAGAATGGTGAGTGGTGGGTCATATAAAGTCTGTGCTCATATACCCTATGATACAGGTATATAATAAACCTGTATTTCAGTCATTCCAGTTTAAATATATTAAACATCCTGGCAAGGTACAAAGTGAAATTTAATTAATTTATCTATTTCATAAAGAGTGCTATTATTTAAACTTTTTAAATTAAAACAATTTTGTTTGACGTATAATAACATTTATAAAAATGAATTACAATAGATATTTTTAACTATTGTTGATAACTCATGTACTATTCAATCTCTGAATGCATGTATATTTATTATGCCTTTCAAATTTAAAGGAATATTATTTTAAAACTAATATAAAGACTTTTCCGTAATATTTTATAAAATAAAAAGATTGTATTATGAGGATAAATAAATAAATAGAAATAGAGAAAACGATTGATATTATTATTTGTAATTTGTATATTTTAAATTTAATAAAAATGTATAATAGTTATTAAAAATATTCCTTAATATTATTCTGTAATTTAAATATATTTAAATTATCAACTATATTATATTCTTTTAAGGAATAAATAGTGAGCTCTAGGTCAATGAATTCAGAAATATTAATTCTTTATCATTAATTTTTTAACTATTATTATTATTATTATTATTATTATTATTATTATTATTATTATTATTATTATTATTATTATTATTATTATTATTATTATTATTATTATTATTATTATTATTATTATTACTATTATTATTATTATTATTATTATTATTATTATTATTATTATTATTATTATTATTATTATTATTATTATTATTATTATTATTATTATTATTATTATTATTATTATTATTATTATTATTATTACTATTATTATTATTATTATTATTATTATTATTATTAGAAAGTTAGTTTCTTTGTTACATAATAACTCAAAAATATTACACCAATCTTTGTGAATTTTGCATGTTTTTTATGCTTTGATTTGTGGTACTTAATTTTAATTGTTTTTAAAAATTTGGTAATTTTCTCCTAACATGAGTGAAGCTATATATATATAACATTTATTGTTAAAAGGAGGTTGTCTCGACAATAGTTTAAAGTTATTGATATTAGGATTGTCTGAGTGTTGACTGATTTTTAATAATTATTTACAAACCCATTTAGCTTTAAGCACTATTATAATTATATATATATATTAACGAAACTTAAATTTATTCCAAATAATGGTAAACATCATAATATAATATAAATAAAAACTCATAGAGAAATATTTTTGATTATATTCATAATCATTATCAACTCAACTTTCAAAATGGAATCATCTATTGGAACTGTAATTTTAAATTTGATTTTAGTATAAAAAAAAATAGTTCAAGAGAGAGATAATGAAAAAAGAAAAATTAAAGAGGCAGTTTATATTAGTAGGTATAAAAATAGGATAATAAATAGACAGTCAGCAAATGTTAGTATTAATGAATTGTGAAATATTTAAATTAACACAATTATTTTGTTTGTTTAATAAGATGTTTGTCATATTTATAAAATATTATTTGTTGATTTTTATTATGTTTAAATTGTTTTCCACATGTAAAATAAAAATACTGTCAAAGCAAAAACATCCAGTATCAATAAGTACTTATTGAAACCTATCCACAGAATATCATAATCTTTTATATAAGAGTTAATGTTAAAGCAATAAATTCCAACTTTAACATTCTAGCTGTATCAATACAATTTGCTCTAGTGTTAATCTATTATATGTGAAGATAAAAAATGAATCCACTTTTATCTGACTTCCAAGATCTTGCAAAAATGGCAGACTAAAAAATGTTTTAATAGGAGGATTGTAAATCACAAAGATAACAAAGCACCTTAGTTAGAATCAGCTTTAAGTTAAATCCACAAGATAGCGTTAATTTCTACTCATTTTAATAACATTGTAGAATAAATAGTAAATATCTAACATTCTTAATTTCAAAATTTTAGCTACAATAATGTAACATCCTCTAGTTTGTGAAATTAATTATAATTCAAATGAGATATTATTGATTATTTGCTTTTTTAAATAACTTTAACACATCTGTTATCCATGTAAGTAGTCAAAGAGAAATAATTTCATTTCTGTGTTTGAACAGATTGTTTTAATTCAAAATGTCATGCTTCTTATATAACTATTACTTTGAAATTAATATTTATTACTCATACTGCATATTATTTAATATTTATAATTTAAAGTTTTTTATGTTTGATATCTATTCATCTATTTACAAGATTATTAAAATGAGAATATACTGTCTCTATCTTGTGTAATAATTTTTTCTCAAAGTAACCTTTATTAATAAAAGATTACAAAAATTTTCGGGTACACTTACCCATTGAGGATTACACAGTGTTCAATGTAACAAGGTAAAATGTACATATGTTCAAAAATAATTACATCCATAAAAATTGCTGTAATGTGATTTATGTGTATCTGTAAGTGGATCCACATATCCCAGCTGTTGAGAAGTTAACCATCACCCAATGGTCCCACTTCTGGGGCCCCAGGGTGAAGACTCAAATGCTTCAGCTGAATAGGTGAAGTCCAGCATTGCGCCAACCACCACAACAGGCAGCGAGGTCCAAGGCTCAAGTTTACCAAGCAATAAACTCTCGAACCACAGCCAAGCCATGTCAAGACCATTTCAAATACCTTTGCCTCACAATTAGCAGTCCAAATGAGCAGGGACCACAATCGGTCTACCTGCCCAAAATTGGAAAGCCAACTTGGGTAAAAACTAAGAAGTAATAAGTAATGAGCCAGATTGACACAGCCCAAATCCAGCCTATCAGGGGACACAGCAGCCAACCAGAGCAGGAATAGCACTGAGACTTTGACCATGTAGCCTCTCGGCAGGTATTTGAATAAGGCTACATAGACTTTCAATTGATTTAACATTCTTCCTAATCAAATATCTATCTGTTATTAATAATAAAATAGAATTCAGATGAAATGGGGTTTAGTTTGGATCTGAAAGTAAAGTGATTTGCCTTTAAAAATAAAATTACATTAATAGAAATAAGGCTTTGAAGTTGAGATTCAGCATCATGCTAATGAATAGTATTTAGCATTGTATAATTTGATCTTTACAAATTTGATATCTGTTTGTTTTCTTACAACATTATTAAAATGAGTATAAATTAAGTCTACCTTATGATATTATTATAAGCAGATTTGAATGAGGATATGTTGATATTTCAGCTGATTTGATGTTTCCCTTAGTAAAATATTCTTATCTAGTGTGGAATCTTTATAAAGTATTGGAAATGAGATGATGTGGATTTATTTTTTTTATCTGCAAATGGAATATTTTGTTACTAAAACTTATTACACAAACAAGTTACTGCTTTGAAGTTTATCACTCACATTATTATATATTATATAATGCTATGTAATTTGATATAGATATATAATGTTCAATGGTGTTTTTTCCCACATTATTCTAGATAAATTTTGGCAATTATGTAATAAAAAACTGACATTGGAAAATAATTATACAATTTAGAAATGATTTTGTCTGATGTAGTTTTAAACCAAAAGGAAAGTGGCTTTTATTTGTTACACTAAATGTTTTTGGTTTAAAGATGAGTCAAACAAATATTACTACTAAATGACATAATTTCAATATGCAATACCAGATTGTAATTGCTTGTATGCCTGTCTATATTATTCTGAGCATGCATTTGAAAGACACTTGATCTGCTTAATTTTATTTAACATATTTCATCTATCTATCTATCTATCTATCTATCTATCTATCTATCTATCTATCTATCTATCTATCTATCTATCTATCTATATATCTATCTATCTATCTATCTATCTATCTGTCTGTCTGTCTGTCTGTCTGTCTGTCTGTCTGTCTGTCTATCTATCTATCTATCTATCTATCTATCTATCTATCTATCTATCTATCTATCTATCTATCTATCTATCTACCTACCTACCTACCTGCCTACCTACCTACCTATCTACATACCTACCTACCTGTCTAGCTGTCTACCTATCTATCTATCTATCTATCTATCTATCTATCTATCTATCTATCTATCTATCTATCTATCTATCTATCTATCTATCTATCTATCTATCTATCTATCTATCTATCTATCTATCTATCTATCTATCTATCTATCTATCTGTAGCTGTCTGTCTATCAGTCTATCCATTCATCACTTCTGTCCATTCATTCATCTATCTATCTATTTATTGATTATATCCACAACAAAAATAACTAGTCATGCATGTCTATGCAAAGAAAAAATATGGATAAACACAATATGAGTTTTCTAGAAGTAATCTTAGAGATACAACATGAACGCATTTAATTTATAGACATGTTAATTAATTTATATATAAATTTGAGCCATCTTCTAGTGGTAGTATTTATTTTTTTTATTAGTAAAAAATAGCCAGTGTTATTGAGTTCTATGATTTTATAAAAAAAAATATTTTCAATAAATTCAGCTAAAAAGAAAATACTGACTCAGCTGATGTACTTATGGCAAATTATGTTAAGTTAGCCTGTCCATTAAAGTATGAATATTGGCTATATTAATATAAGCTGAGCATTGTTTGTATATATGTGTGGAGATGATAATCTGGACCAACTGATGAGTGCTGGTTTAGCAGGAAATGCATATATTGGTGATTATTTATCTTTTCAACATGTGTGTGATCAAGTGTGTCAGCAGTATGAGATATCATGAATAGTTTAGAGTCATGTGAAAGTCTGAGTTCAAATCTCCTATATATTACACATAGAAGTACAGGTATGAAAAAGCATGTACTGTAGAAAAAATTCATATGTTAATTGATATTTTAACATCGGAAAATAACTATTTCTATCACTTTACAAATCTGTAAATAAGTAGCATCTTGTGCAAATGTGAATCAAATTATATTAATGAGTGTCAAGCATTGATGGTCGAGAGGTTAGCGACAGCCGCTTTACAAGCAGTTGTCCTGAGTTAGCGGGTTTGCTTCCCGGCTGATGCTATGACACATGAGGAAAAAATATATATTAGTGAGTGCAAATATGTATTAAAAAGAATTATTGAAAATAGTTATAGATCTATCTTTGCGGAACATTTAGTTGTTGATTATAATAAAATTTTGCTTTGACAATATTTTTTTAAATATGAATTTGAGTAAAAAAAAGTATCAAAGAGTCTTCTCTATAAATACAATTAATGATTTATTGAATTGTGTAACAATATACAAATTATATAAAGTTAGCCACTTACATTGCAAAATTAATGTTATATGATATTGAGATTTTGATTTTTAAATTTTAACTATAATTACTATGTAAATAAAAAAAAACAATCAAACACAATTATTCCTCTAAAGAGCCACTTTTATACTTCAATCAGAAGACTGATGAAGACTAATCTTCTGGTTGAAATATAAAGGCGGCTGTTTAAAGAGTTTTTGTTGATTAAATATGATGTAAACAAAGTACAGTGTGTGGTTATTTTTATGTTAGTCCAATAGTGATGAAAAACACCCGCGCAAACAAATGTGTAAATAAAGACCGAATTACATATAAAAACAAAATCAATATTTTAAGTGAATATTAGATAATATCCCAATTAGAAGAAAGTTGTTAATGAAATTGTTGGTTTATTTCAATCTTTATGTATACACGTGTTTGTGCCAGTGTTATAATATAAGTGCATGATTTTCTTCACATACAAAATGTTTTCTCTTACTATCTATCTCCGGAATAATACGTATGTGAAATCTTACTGGCAGACTAATACTTAAGTACCATTTCCCTATAATAATTAAAACATATTTAGCAAGTAGTATTCTGAACAAACAGTCAATTATTATTAACAGACATAACAATAATGGGTGCTGAATTAGTTTGTGTTCATGGCCATTTTGAAATCTAAAAACCACCAAAACCACCGCTGACATATCCAACCAATAAATGGCATAAATATTGAATAAAAGTATTTTAAATTAATATTTTAGAAATTATAAGCTGGTAAAAATAATATGCTTTATTTCATATGGGCATATAGTATAATCTCTTAGTATTTGGAAATTATAAGCTTGGTTTGATCAAATTTCTGCAGCTTTTGGACGATCCTTTGATCGGCTAAACATTCTTCCCCCTCCCTGTATATTTCGGCACTTTGCATCATCATATTTCAAATATTTTATGAAGGTACTAGCTTAAAATTCCTAAAATATGAATTTAAAGTACTTTTATTCAATATTTATGTCATTTATCAGTTTGATATGTTAGCAGTGGTTTTTAGATTTCAAAATGGCTGTGAGTGCCAACTAAACCAGGACCCAATAATGTATATACATAAAACTAAAGTATATAACTTTTGTATTTAATTAAAAATAATAGATGCCTCTTTTGTTTCTAATACAACTTTTTATATGAATCAGCTATCTTGCAAATAGGAGGATTTATGAGATTGTCCTCTCTTTTTCACATTTTATAAATAATAACGAATCTTTTCCAGAAAGAGATTAAATATTTTTCTGAAATTATTACTTTTTTATTCTATCCAAACTAATAATCTAAAAATAAAATAAAAAACACTGTACTGAAAAACAAAAACTCTAGTAATATTATTTTCACTTTCCTAGGTGAAGATAACAGATTTTGAAAGCAGACATAGGAGAAGGCATCCTATTACCATCAAATATTACTGCTCCTATTAATTTATCTATTCAAAAGGTAGAATGAGCCATCTCTTGTTATATAACTGAGGTTTCAAACATGTATAAAAACTGAACTGGTGCAAGTAAATAAGCTTAGGATTGAAACCTCAAGGTTTATTAAAATTATAGATTATTGGTATAAATAATATAAAGAAGGAAAAGTTTTTGAAAGATGCATAAGTGAATTAGTTCCACATCAGATTTATACTTTTTACTGTCAAAAGTATAGATGAAAATCAAACAGTTTTAAAAGGATGATTTTATAGTGTTATCCCATCTGATATCTAATAATTACTCAAGATTCAATACTTTTAGAGTAAAATTAAAGTAACTGTTGTTAAATGCATATGAATAAGCATAAAGATGTCATGTGATGTTAATGTTAAGAATAATTTTAGCATGATCAATTTATCAAAGGCTTTACTATAATAATAATAATAATAATAATAATAATAATAATAATAATAATAATAATAATAATAATAATAATAATAATAATAATAATAATAATAATAATAATAATAATAATAATAATAATAATAATAATAATAATAATAATAATAATAATAATAATAATAATAATAATAATAATAATAATAATAATAATAATAATAATAACAACAACAACAACAATAATAATAATAATAAAAACAGTATTTTCTTCTGTATATCCTGTTTTATTTTATTGGATAAATGCATAGTTAGTAATGACTCTAATTCTTCAACATTTTGTCAATTTAAATAATAAATATAACAGTTTTCTTCTCAAAATAAGACATTAGTTAATGCTCTGCAATTTTAAAAGTAAGTATTTTTATATACAACTTTATTCTGCTTAGTGATTGGCTACTTAGCGATATTTTACAATAGTGATCATCATCAATTTGTACCCACTACTTCGATTTACAATTGATTATTCACTATAACGATCGGAAAAAAATTTTAACATTTTTTTTGGCAGCCATCTTGAATTTTGCATCACTGCTGACATCAGAGAATAGGTATTCTAAATTTATTTTACCCAAAAGCGAAAGTACATTACTGTAATATGTATACAGGTAATGACTTTGCTGTAATTGTATAGCACATACAATATTTTATTCATAAAACATAATGTTAGTGCTGCATTCAGTATTTTGAATATAGAATATATAAATCTTAAAATATATATAATTACTGAATCTATAATACTGTATACATAAATGTGTTGAATGTCTTTAGAAAAATTAAACTTTATTGAAATATAATGTACAGTACTTGGATTATTTAAATAAAGTTTAATTTTTCTACACATTCAACACTTAAATTAGATGATGAAAACAGTACAACTAAAATACCAACATCACAAACTTTCAGGAAAACACTAAATACTAATATTAAATCGTGCGTGTGTGTTCCTTAATTACGTACACCCAAGTGGTTTCAAATCAAAATAAAAACAACATTTTAAAATGAGAATGTTGAATTAGAAAAAAATTTAAAAAGAAAAACAGATTTCATTTAAAATAAGTATTAATGAATAATCTTTCTACACAAATGGGGGGGGGGGAGCACTATTACATTAGTAAAAATATACAGTAAGAAAAATAAACTTAGTGTATGTTTTAGAAAATTAGAACAGTTAGATTTTTTTTTCTTTTAAAATAAGTTGAATTTTTTTTCTAAAGAAGACTGATTTATGCATTAAGCCTTTTGTTACTTTGGAGTACAGTAATAAGTCTTTATGTTCAATTAAATAATTTATAATTAAACATTGTTTTTTAATTTGAATAATTTCACATAAGTAATAAACATAAATGTACTGTACTGTAATACAAATTTTAACAAAATGCACTTCAGTATGGATTTTTTTTCATTACGATGAAAAACTTCTGTGGAAGAATATAAAAACTCTTAAATTCAAATTTAGTTTCACTTTCTTTTTCTTTTTGCTGCACTGTACTTTTTAAACAGTGAAAATATGCATTTTTTCCTAGTGATATAAAGCTTTTCTTTTAAGTACCATATTTAGTCATCATTGCCATGAAAAAATCAAGAAAATCTTTGAGCTTGGAAACCAATCGTGGATATTTTACGTCGACTGGAACCGACCAATTTTTTCCCCATAGACCGCCATTATAAATATGTATTCTGTATAAGATATTCTCACTTATGAGTTTTGGAGGACCAATTGCCATCACTAAGTGGGGTAAAGGTGTATAATATATAAGACTGAGTAAGAAAATATTAAATCTTTGCCTTATCTTCTTTATTTGTTGTAAGATAACATTTATTTTGTCTAATATATAGGCTAAAATAGTTTTTTAAGACTAAATGATTTCATTTTCCATTAATAGATTTCTTTTTTTTTTTAGATTGCTGCAAAATTCATAATCCAGTATTGATATCTAAGTGGCCGTCTATTTGGAAAAATTTTCAAAACTAAACAGTCCTTGAATGTTTTTGATGTATATATTTTATTAAAAAAAATCATGGCTGATAAATTTGTGATGTGGCTTTTCTGAATTTTTATCTCTTTCTAACTTTATTATTTCTGATTATAAATTGTCTATTGGCTTATTCAGTAAGCGTATCAATTGTTGAATCTTTCTTTTGATCTCATCACATTACTAAAATGTTGTTTTTGCTTTTTTAAATTTTGGTCTATATTTTCACTATCTTGTTGTAACTTTATTTCTTTTCTGGAGGTTCCTGAAAGGTTTTTTTAATTTATGTTACTCAAATTTTTCTTACCTTTCTTAAAAATATTATTTTTAAAATTTCATTTATCATTCTTCTACTTCCAAAAATTTCAAATTCACCTCTGCATTTTAATTAAGTCTTAAGTTAATTGCTAGCTTAATATAAATTTACATATGAATAGTTTATTGTCTGTTTTGGGACAGTTTTGTGTTGTGAAATACAAAATTTCTTTCATTTTCAGATGGTAAAAATGTATTTAATTTGAACCATATAAACTCTGATCAATTTTGAATTCATGATATGAAATGATTACAATTTTAAAATTATAATAAAAGTTATAAAGATCGAAAAATAGTAAGCCGTTATTGCTAGAAAATTGTAAAGTAGGATTTATTATTATTTTCAGAAAATTAACAATATTAATTGGTATCTCCTGAAGGCTGCAGTATTTATTAAATCTTATAAAGAGATTGTAAGATTTTTTTTACATGGGAATGGATATTAGTTCCTTGGAATTAATCATATTAATGTAATAAAACTGCTGCAGGCAACAATAAAATTTATTTACAACATTTTGAATATAAATCATAATAGAATTGTAGACAACAGTAGAATTTTATAGAGTTGTCTTCACACTTTAAAAAAATAATAGTAAAATCTGACCAAATTTATAAATATAAAAAGCAAAGTTCTTTAAATATAAAAAACACGTACAAAGCATGCCAGCAATGACAACCAAAATAAAATGTTTAACTTATATTGTTCTCTATCATGGTTTTAGTTGAGTCAATAGGTAAATCATTCTGTAAAATTAATTTAATTTATTATTTTTTTACTATAAAAATATAGAAAATTTTATTCTGAAATTTGGATACAATTCATATGATCAAATTGTTGATGGGTTACATTAATTGGTATTTAAAAAAAGGAAAAGTTCAATGATGAAATGCACTGTGTTACACAATCTAAAAGGACTATAGGTTCATAGAAGCCAAGTAAAGGGCCCTGAATTTGATATCTTGGAGATTGGTGACTAAGCTTGCATGACTCAAAATGTATAAAGATAACACCAAAGTTCTGTTAATGGAAAAAACCCACGCATTACATAGGTAAATCAGACTCATTATCCTGAATTCCAGGGTCATAATTACCAGAGTCTAATGAATAGACTTGAGGAGGGAGGCAAAAAATAATAAATCCTAAAGGAATGCACACTATCCAGTTAGTCGTTTGTTTCCAGAATAGATTTCCATCTAGCTATACAAGGCACCATCCCTAGGGGAGGCTAACAATCAGCTTCCATGTGGCTTCAAAGATGTAGGGGGACAAAATTTTGGTCCCACTTTCGAATCATACAGAGCATGATTGAAGATGATCCAGCAATGGATGAATCATAGAATTAGAGAATTAAGACCCTGGATATTCATTCCTGATTTTCTCAGTTTCATGTGCCATTACTTCAACAAAAACATTATAACTTGTTTTCATTGAACCGCTTGGTAAAATTTTTCACAATAAAGGAATAAGTCTTTAGTGGATTTGCCTTTGCAAACTCAGAAATTACTGATTTTGCTAGAAGGTTGAATACTGGCCTTTTCTTTTGATGCTTGCAATCTATCAATGGGAGATGTTCTCACACTTGCTACCTCAGAGTCTATAAAACAGTCAGAGATTTTCCCTCTTGAGGCCTCAGATGGCAAACCATCCATGGATATCTGTTTAGCATTTGTTACTTTACAGTCCATATGTAGCTGTAAGTTATTATCATTAATTAGGATCAGGAAATAGCAGCAACTTACCAGGATCTTTATTGGACAAGTCACAATTGGATTCCTGATCATCTGTTTTAGAATCAGACCTATATTTTTCCCTGGTAGATGTGGGAAATGGGGTTCAGGGTCTGAAGAGCTAATACTGTGGCTGTTTGTTTGTTGGGGCACTTTTTGCCCACCATTGATTTGAGGATTTTATTCTGTTTCTTTGACTTCCTTTTTATAGATTGAGGCAATTGAGGGGCCTCTTTCATAATGGAATGCACTGCACCAAAGGACTCATTTAATGCCCTTGGTGAGTGAGCAGGGGATAGCAAAGGGTTAGGAATATCATCATTAATGGGAGTCGATTGAGAGTAGGCAATATTCTTCATAGCTTCAGACACCACAAGGTCCAGTGTAGGAATGCATGCATCCATAATCAGTACCATCGAATCTGAGCTTATAGCAATGCATTCTGGTCTTAATTCTTTTACAATTGTGACAAATCCTGACCAGGCAATCCCTCACCAAGTGACTCCTCTGGCAACAGAAGAAACATTGTGGAGGGACTCCTTGGAAGGTGATGATAAAGGGGAAAGTCTCTGCATGATAGAGAGTAGGAATGTCAATGAGGTTTGATTTTTTATTCAAGGGAATATGTACTGGAAGATCTGCCCCCTTAATTATTAGGTCCCTAAAATTTGAGACGTTATCATAATGCCTAAATAAGTGCTACAAATCTTTTTTTTTAAATCTAAGGTAACAGTTCTTGATCATGCCTGGTAAGATCATGGGATGGTTCATGTTAATGTGGCAAATAATTTGGCCATCAAGGTATTTAAAAATTTTCTGGAAGAAAATTTTCTGAGTGAGGTTGTTAAATTCTATTATTACATGATGATTATTAGGATGTTGCAAAATTTTGTGAACTAGCTTCCATAATTTTTTTTTGTTAATTCATATCAGGAATTTATATAAATCACATAAGGGTTGGTAACATCTAAAATTGAAGTATTTTCATTGTAAAATTTAAGGAAAGTATTTATGTAGTTGAGGGGGAATGATGCTATGAAATGCATTTGTTATCAAATGAAGGTCCTTTTGTTCTAAATTTAAATTAAGAATGTTGGGATTGCTGGAACTAACAGAAAAGTTCTCTTCTGTTTCTTCATCAATTAAATTGAAAATGTCTTTGTGACTTTTTGAAATTTCCCTTGTTGTAACGTTAGGCTTACTCAAGCCTACCTGTATAATGTTAGCATAAAAAGGTTTGTTATTAATTGGTATCTTAGATTGATTTTTAGAAGGTGAAGCATTTAAATTGGAAGCCACTATGTTAGTTTTCCCATTTCTATCAGTTTACTGTTAGGATTATTTGATACAGCAGAATTATGAGGAAAATTAAAAAGTAAAATTAATGTTGCTATTTCCCAAGCTTGGGGAATCCAGATTTTTAATGATCTCCCCAGAGACTTCATTATGTTCTTTATTGGCTCAAAATTTGGACTAGGAGTCCTTTGGGATGAGCTTTTGAAAATAAGTCATCTTCTCTTTGACTGTGGCACCTCTGGATGGTGAGGTTGGATGCATGGAACTAGATACTGAGTTATGTTGAACTCCAAAAATGGCTTCTTTCTCAACTTGTTTTATTGATTGATTCTTTAGAACTGTTGGAAGTCTCTTTAATACTGAGTAACTTATCCACCCTTAACTGAACAGCAGAGTAAGGGATTAAACTTTTATAAGAAACGGTTTCTACTTGGAAAATTTCCAGAAAACCACAAAAAATACTAAATTTTTTAGAGCCTGAAATGTGATGTGATGTGATGGATTATGGCTTCTCCTTAAAAGAAGTCAAGAATATCTCCGCAATTATGCCCAGATAAACCTGTTAGCCATTTTATTTTACATTCCCCACTCTAAATTTACCCATAATATGCTCTATCCCATTTCCACAACATAATCTTTGTCAACTCTATAACCTTTATATCTAAATCCCCCTTATCTTTTCCCAAACCCAGCATAAAAACCAATAATTCACTTTCTGTATAATCACCTCTTTTCATATTTATTTTTCCACAATTTCATTATATGTACCCTTTCTGTTTTCAAACATTTACATTCAATTAACAAATGCCAAATATTTTCTATTCCTTCCTTACATAATTTACAAAATAAATCACCCATATTTTTCCATTTACATGTATATTCTTTTGTAGCTAAAGATCCCGTTCAAGCCTTAAACAATAAACTACTTTCCTTATTATACTCACACCTAATATTCTGTTTATTTCTATATATATTTAAACTCTTTTTACTCTCCATACTATTTCTCCAGCTCTCTAACTCCCTAGTCTTTATTAATAAATTTATTCTTTTATCCCATTCCTTACTACTATAACACTCAGTAATCCTCTTAACACAATCATCCCATCTTTTGTACAAATATACTGATATAAATTCTTTATCCAAATCTTTTGCATACCACATTACCTTTCTCACCCATCTTGTTACCTGCCCTTTACTCATAACCCAATTAAATACTATTTTAGCTATTCTTTTATTATCCATAAACTGCAATCTACCAAACATGCTCATTTTACTTTTTGCATCTCTCATATGAAAACTTGACCATCCCATTTGTCCTTGAATTGCCTCCCTTTCTGTCCATACTTCTGCATCCAATGCATGTCTTCCTACTTCCCTTTGAGCTTTTTCTAAGTAATCTAATATCTTTTTACTAACATATAATGCATCATTACCATATGTTAACCCTGCTACTGCAACTCCTTTCCATATAATTCTAGCTACATCATATTTATTATATGAAAACACTGTTAATTTCTTTATCAATCCCTTTATTTTCTTTGCTTCATTTATCATTTTTTTCTCCCATTCATCCAAATAATTTTTCTGATTACTTAAAATAATTCCCAAATAACTATATCTATTCACTACACTTAACTTAATATCTCCCAATAAAAATTCTACATCTTCTCTTTCCCCAGTATTAACCATCATTATATTTGATTTTTCTTCACTAAATTTAATCCCCATCTCTTTACCCACCCTTGCACATGTCCTCAACATAACTTCCATATCTTCTCTTTTTTCTGCACACAAAAATATATCATCCACAAAAAAAAGACCTGACAAAATATATACCCCCTTACTACCTATTAACGATATCTCTATCCTTCTTCCTAATCTTTCTATTGTTCTTTCCATTTCACTCAAATACAACACAAACAAAATAGGTGACATAGGGCATCCTTGCCCTAGTCCCACACCATTTTTAACTTTAATTGATTCTATATTCTCTAATTGATATATATAATAATTATTTTCATATAATTTCTTAATAATATCTATTAAAGCTTCATCCATTCCCAAATTTGCTAAACTTATCCATAATCTATTTCTATTTACTCTATTATATGCCTTCTCTATATCTATAAAACTCATACATAACTGTTTACCTGCATTCCTACTCATATCCATAAGTTGTGTAACTACAAATAAACTATCTCCTATATGCCTATCTAATCTAAAACCTCCTTGCATTTCCCCCACTACATTATTCCCTTTCATCCATTTTACAACTTTACTAGCCACCATATATGAGAAAAATTTATATAAAACTGATGTTACCACTATCGGTCTATAATATTCAACTTTCTATGATTCTTACCCTTTCCTTTAAATAATAACCTTACTCTTGTATTACTCCAACTACTTCGGAAAACTCTATTCTGTGTCATTTTATTAAAACAGAATAATAACTTTACTTTTGCCCTATATCCTATATTCATTACCATCTCTGCTGCCCATCCATCTAAACCTCTTGCCTTCCCACTTTTCAATTTTTTCTCTACCTCATTTAGTTCATTTTCTGAAAACCTAATATTCCCATTACTATAGTCTTTCATATTTTCTAATACTCTATCATTCACATCTAACATCTTTTCTATATTCATTACATAACTATTTAAGATTCTCTCTAAATCTTCTCTAGAGCTACACTCTGTTCCCTCATCATCTAGTCATACTCTCTCTCCCCTAAATTTTTTCTTTTAATATAATTCCAAATTTTTTTACTCCCATCTCTTCCACTTTTATTAATATCCTCCAACAATTTACTATTCAATTTCATTCTCTCTATATAAATATCTATTTTAGCCAATTTCTTCTTTTCTAAGTACTTTTCCCATTTCACATTAATATCTTTTTCACTTTCCTTATTCTTAATAGCACACTTATATTCTCTACATGCTTCTTTCCTTTCTTTTACACTTTTACTAATTCTCATTTTTTTATTACTTTTAACTCCATTCATTTTGTCAATTGTAATTTCAACATATTCAAGTTAATTGAGAAAAAATGATTTCTTAGTTAAAATAAAAGATTTCACACTTTTTTTTTTGTTTATTTTTTGTCACTTTTAAGAATGAATTTCTTTATGAATTGTGTGATTTGTGATTAAAGAAAAGAGTGAAGAGCTATTTTTTCCATGAAAATTGCACTCACAATTTCTAATTAATTTTATTTAAATATTTACCTGCTATTTTCACCTTTTGATGCGGTTATCTTTTTACCTCATCAATTAGTTCATAATACATAATATACTAATAATTATGCATATTTCCAAAGCATGAATTTTGTATTGAGCTTAATGTTTTTGATTTCATAAACCCTTTGCAGGATTGATTGTCATGTTTTTAATTTTATTAGCTTACAGTATTGTTTTAAAATAAACAAAGTATTCTAATAAGTTTAGGTGGGCTCCATCAATTTTGATTTTTCTTTACATTATCTACTTTCCAAGCATTTGTTTTCTGGCATATTTGTATAGGATATCTATTTGTTTACTTTTTCATTACATTAATTTTTTTTCGTAATCTTTCTAGAAATTAATATGTCATGAGCACATAAATATTCTCTTGCATAAGGTTTGATTTTATCTATTGTTTTTTCCAAATATATGATGTTTAGTAAGAGTAGATGATCATATCTTGTTTCTTTTTCAATTTCAAAACTTCCTGTTACTTTTGTGTTATCCTTGATAGAATTTAGAAGATATGGTCTATTATTTGATCTATAAGATTCATTTTAATATTAATAATTTATTACTAATGTTCTAATAAGCTTTTCAAAGCCAATAAAGCACACACACACACACATATATATATATATATATCATTTTCTTCTAGTTGTCTTGGCAATAAGGGACAGAGTTAACATTTATAGTGACACATTCTTTATTTTTTAATTCAACTTGCTTAGGTTAACTTTTTATGGGGCAAGGACTTTAATATCTCATTTAAGAAAACCTTTAAGAATTTGCATAAAATATTAATTGATGCAATATTTCATTAATTTTCATGGTTTGACATGCAATATTTTTGTATATTGACAATAACAATAAATTTATTCATGCATTAGGTTATATCTTTTGTCAATATAATATTTTCCAGATTATAATTTTGTAGAAGATATATTTTCACCATGACTGATCCTTCCAGTTAGTTACCATTTACAGGATTTCCTTTTTCCACTGTATTCTTCCACTTATTATATTTATTGTTGGAAGATATTGATGCAATTTCAATACATTTTCCCGTTAATTTTAACAATGAATTTTAAAAAAATTTGTATCACCCATTATTCAACACTATTGTGGTTATGTCTTTAAAATTAGTTGATGCTAATGAACAATTTTCTTCTTATATTATATCCTGCTTTGGCTACCTCTGGATTTATATTTATTAGAACGTCATTATGACATTATGTTGAACATTAGCCCATAACTAAACATTTGCAATTTCCCAAACACCTTTGTATTTAAACTGTTGTATATATCTTACTAGTGTAACAAACTTTGAAGCATATATATTTAAAAATGCTTTCCAGGTATAAAATAAAAAAGTCTCTCAGTTTTATTTAATTTAATGGAATTTTGGTACCGATCATCATAATCATACTTATTTTACTAAACTTCATAGACTGCTTTATAATGTCCAATTATGGCGTTTTTGAATATTTTATTAATCACAGCTATGATTACGGTATTTGCCATAAAAGTGCATCAAAGTAAATAAATGGAGTTTTTTTATTTGTTATTTTATATCTTAAAAAGCATATCTGTATATGTAAGCTCAAAATTTATTACTTTTCTATTAACAAAGGTTTTCATAATTATTATATCTTATTATTATATTTTCTTATAATAAATATTGTAACAAACAAAAGCAAAACTCTTCATACAGTAGTGCCACCTTGTGCTAACAAGAGTAATCAATGAATGCCAGAAGGCTTGTGCATAAAATCCCTATCTAGCACAAGGTGGCACTACTGTATGGAGAGTTTTGCTTTTGTTTACAACAATTATGTGCTAGGATGAGATGGTGATCATGTGAAATATTGTAACACTTATTGTTGTTACTACTGAATAATTGAAGAATTATTCTTGTGGTAATATAAACACAAATTATATAATTTTAAAGTGTATTTATTTATTATATAGACATATAGGTCGATAAATATAAATATATAAACTTAATGAATAGATGAATAAATTGGAGGACAATTAGATACTGCTACATAAATAAATAAAAAATATATAAACAATTAGATATCAAAAACAAGCATTGGTATTACATAATTAGTTAGATAGATATAGAGTTAAATAGTGATATAAGAAAGAAATATCAAGATAGATCGGTACATAAATAGAAAATGCACATAGACAGATAAATATCGAAAGATAAAAAGAATGATAGATAATTATATATATAAATCGATAGACAGATAGATAAATAGATAGATGAATAAGTTGATGAAAATAAATATATTAATAAGAGGATAAATATGTGAATAGGATTATTGGAAGACTGATAAATAAATAGACTGTCAAAAAAAAAATGAAAGGATAGGCAGATATTAAAATATTAGTAAAATAGTGAGATTCGGTGTTTTTTATTCGTTTTATGTTTTAGTAATATGATATTGTAATATTTTTATGAAGTCATTTTAATGTTTATTTAGTTGGCATGTATTATATTAATATGAAATATACTGTTTTTAATTATTATGCCTGTAAAAAATGATACATTAGTTGTTAGTTATTACTAAGATATGTAGTCATAATATTTTGCATTTTTAAAGTTAGATGATGGTATGATGATTTAGAATATTGTTATAATTAGTATCAATATGTCAGAATTTTTATAATAAATTAAATATACAATGGTTTGCTTTATCCGGTTGACAATAAACTCTCCGTAAATCTTTGTTTAATATATTTTATATATTTTAAAAAAGTCTAAACATTTAAATAAATGCATAAATACATATATTTTAGATTATCAATGGTAATAAGATTTATTGACGTAAAAGCTCTGAGAAATATGTGCTTACATTCATTATAAGAATTTCTATCCCAACCCTTAACTTAAATTAAATGAAGCTTCATTAATTATTATTAGGGTTGTTATGTAATATGGATAAAACAATTTAGAATCTAATAATTCATTAACAATTGACTTTTTATGTTATGATTATAATTCAAAACTTATTTATGTCAAAGGTGCATAGAAGTTTAAAGTTTTCGAACTCTAAACTTGAATTAATTAAATGGAAAATAAAAGCCATTTATTTTGTTTAAAAAAATTAGTAGTAAAAAATTTAAATTTAAATGATATTACCATTTTTTAAAAAATAAAATTTAAATGAATGTTTACAAATAAAAGTAGTCGATAATAGGAAATAATAATAAATGATACTTTCACGTTACTAAGAGAAAAAAAAAAACTAAGTAAAGGTTGAATGAGCATATGAACATTTTACAATCTATCTGTTTAATCACTTACTGATAGAATATACCCATCACGTTTACTTTTATGCTTCATCGCAAAACGTATTTTAGTAAGTAGATAATTATTTAATTATCTATTTATTTTTGTATCTACATAACTATCATTTTATCTATTTATATGTGCATGTCTAATTGTTTCACTCATCTATCTTTGCAAATGCCTGTTTATATGCTTGTTAGCCTGTGCGTGAATGAGTATCTAATTATAATATATATAATTATACAAAACGACTACATTAAAACTTCTTTATAAATTTTGATTTGTTATATAAACTAGTATAAAATACAAAAATAGAAGAATGTTTAAATAGTCAAAATAAGAGTCATAGATCAATTCATAGATCACATGACTCTATCTCTTAAGCTTGTAAGTTATAAACAGTGAGGATTGCCAATTCCTCTACAAGCTTTATGATAAATGCTTAGCCAGAGCCAGCACTTAAAATATCTTTGTCAGGAACCCCTCCCCAAACCCCTGACCATGGTTTCATGCTTTGGCACTCCTCAGAGAGGTGTGGTTCAGACACTAGATCTAAAAATACAAAGCCAAGCACTTATCTAAAAGTTATCTATTGAGTGGAAAATCTGAAATTTTCAGACATCTACATGTTTTCAAACCCAGCTATCCAACTCAAATAGCTATAAGGGGTTGATAGATCTTCAGCCATACCATATATTAGTAGTCATAGCAATATAAAATTGCAGAAGACTTTTGACAGAGACTATAAATAGTCAAAATAAGAGTCATAGATCAATTCATAGATCACATGACCCTATCTCTTAAGCTTGTAAGTTATAAACAGTGAGGATTACCAATTCCGCTACAAGCTTTATGATAAATGCTTAGCCAGAGCCAGCACTTAAAATATCTCTGTCAGGAACCACTCCCCAAACCCCTGACCATGGTTGGCACTCCTCAGAGAGGTGTCAGGGTAGGTTCGGACACTAGATCTAAAAATACCAACCCAAAGCTAAGCACTTAGCTAAAAGTTATCTATTGAGTGGAAAATCTGAAATTTTCAGACATCTACATGTCTTCAAACCCAGCTATCCAACTCAAATAGCTATATGGGGCTGATAGATCTTCAGCCATACTATATATTAGTAGTCATAGCAATATAAAATTGCATAAGACTTTTGGCAGAGACTATAAATAGTCAAAATAAGTGTCATAGATCAATTCATAGATCACATACTCCTATCTCTTAAGCTTGTAAGTTATAAACAGTGAGGATTGCCAATTCCTCTAAAGCTGGCATTTATCATAAAGCTTGTAGAGGAATTGGCAATCCTCACTGTTTATAACTTACAAGCTTAAGAGATAGGGTCATGTGATCTATGAATTGATCTATGACTCTTATTTTGACTATTTATAGTCTCTGCCAAAAGTCTTATGCAATTTTATATTGCTATGACTACTAATATATGGTATGGCTGAAGATCTATCAGCCCCATATAGCTATTTGAGTTGGATAGCTGGGTTTGAAGACATGTAGATGTCTGAAAATTTCAGATTTTCCACTCAATAGATAACTTTTAGCTAAGTGCTTAGCTTTGGGTTGGTATTTTTACTACTAATATATGGTATGGCTGAAGATCTATCAGCCCCATATAGCTATTTGAGTTCGATAGCTGGGTTTGAAGACATGTAGATGTCTGAAAATTTCAGATTTTCCACTCAATAGATAACTTTTAGCTAAGTACTTAGCTTTGGGTTGGTATTTTTAGATCTAGTGTCTGAACCTACCCTGACACCTCTCTGAGGAGTGCCAAAGCACGAAACCATGGTCAGGGGTTTGGGGAGGGGTTCCTGACAGAGATATTTTAAGTGCTGGCTCTCGCTAAGCATTTATCATAAAGCTTGTAGAGGAATTGGCAATCCTCACTGTTTATAACTTACAAGTTTAAGTGATAGGGTCATGTGATCTATGAATTGATCTATGACTCTTATTTTGACTATTTATAGTCTCTGCCAAAAGTCTTATGCAATTTTATATTGCTATGACTACTAATATATGGTATGGCTGAAGATCTATCAGCCACATATAGCTATTTGAGTTGGATAGCTGGGTTTGAAGACATGTAGATGTCTGAAAATTTCAGATTTTCCACTCAATAGATAACTTTTAGCTAAGTGCTTAGCTTTGGGTTGGTATTTTTAGATCTAGTGTCTGAACCTACCCTGACACCTCTCTGAGGAATGGCAAAGCATGAAACCATGGTCAGGGGTTTGGAGAGGGGTTCCTGACAGAGTTATTTTTAGAAGAATGTTTGTTATTAATTTAATTTATTTATTTAATTATCTATCCATCTATTTATCCTTCTATCTATTATATATACCTTTTCATCTGTCTTCATATATATTCAAATGTCTATCTATCTATCTATCTATCTATCTATCTATCTATCTATCTATCTATCTATCTATCTATCTATCTATCTATCTATCTATCTATCTATCTATCTATCTATCTATCTATCTATCTATCTATCTATCTATCTATCTATCTATCTATCTATCTATCTATCTATCTATCTATCTATCTATCCATCCATCTATCTATCTATCTATCTATCTATCTATCTATCTATCTATCTATCTATCTATCTATCTATCTATCTATCTATCTATCTATCTATCTATCTATCTATCTATCTATCTATCTATCTATCTATCTATCTATCTATCTATCTATCTATCTATCTATCTATCTATCTATCTATCTATCTATCTATCTATCTATCTATCTATCTATCTATCTATCTATCTATCTATCTATCTATCTATCTATCTATCTATCTATCTATCTATCTATCTATCTATCTATCTATCTATCTATCTATCTATCTATCTATCTATAACACATTAAACTAACTTGTATTTCTTAATGATAACTGAATATATTGTTAAATGTGGTCATTCTTAAGTCTTACTAGTATGTTAGATTTATTTGAAAATTAGATGATGTAATCTCTTTTCTAAACACATTTTAATTTTTGAAAATTTTGAGAATCATCATTCTCCCTCTTTTTTCCTTAAAAGAAAGCTAATTAATTAAAAGTGCAGAATTGTTTTAATCTCCTCTTTTTTTTAACCTGGCTCAAAGATTTTGTTTTTCTAAAATATATCAAGTTATGCATTTGAATTGAAACTTTACTTTTGCAATTATTTAGATTATAAAACCAGGTTTTTTTAAAACAAATATAAAAGTAAATTGAACTGATATTAAAAACAAATATATATATATATATTGAAGCAGTCAATCTTAGCTTAATATTGAGCTTCATAGTGCCATCTACTAGCCTATATTCAAACCCTATATCCCATCCTACTCCTTTTGTCATGTATATATATTTTATGTATACATTTGAGATGCACACCTAAGTTATAAAATTTTAACGTTTCAATAACATGTATTTTTAATTATTATTAATTCTTTTTTATTAATTATTAGTAATTTTTTTAATTAAAATACATAGGTCAGCTCAAATATATATATATAGGAGCAAAATAATACTAACAAAATATTGATTTTTTTTTTTGTAAATATTGTATTATACATCATTTTTAAACTTTTTTTTTAAAGTACTTTTTTTCCTATTAAAATGTATATTTTATAAAAAGCAAGATGGAAGATGCAACCGTTAATTGTCCAAAAATAATTAAAGGGTTGGAAAAACTATTGTTTTAATCTGGGGAACGTATTTTTAATTAAAGTTTTTACTTAAAATAAAATGGGGATTAAGATTAAAGATTTTCTATTGTTATAAACATTTTTGTCAAATCTATTTCTAATCTGGAAATAGATTTGAATTTATTTTTGACGTTATCTAACATTGCATCTTTCAAAAACAATGGACAAAGAAATGTAAAACTTCTGTTACATCAGAGATTAGATTTTAAGCTAAAACTAAGTAATTAAAAGCATTCCAGAAATACCTGAGCAGAGTATAAAATGGTTGGATTTTAAATCAACAACATATAGATTAGCTACTATTGAGAGAACTGTATTGTTAACATATTATATGTCACTTGAAACTTAAAATGATGTAATAGTAAATCCACCACCTTTCGACTCTGATGGGTCATTTTTCCCACTAATGTACCATCTAACTGCTGCCCTGAAAGAAAGTAAAAGCCTAAAGAAGGAGCTCTGGAGTACTAAATAGAAGCTTGCTGTTACCAAGAATAATGCATTTGGATCCTCAATTTGCCATGCATGAGCCATACTTTGAAAAAGACTCTTATTAAATTTGTGCAAGGTAACTCTTATGCTGCTATTTAAAAATAAATCTAGCCTAACTAATCTCAAATCCTGCTATCAAGATTTCTAACATATTATTCAATTTTCTCTTTTTTTAATTAATATGTAAAATGTAATTTGCTCTGAAATGATTTCTATATATTTAATTTTCTCTCATATGCTCTCACTTTCTTTAATTTTGGTGTAGTCATTTATTTATAGTTATGTATTACTTGATTTTATATGTATATTTCAGTTATTAATATGCCAATCTCACACAATCTGAGGAGTTGAATTTCTAAAATCTTTTCTTTCTGTTTAAGTAAACCTCTGTGAATTAATATCTCCTTACAATATAATGCATTATTAATTAATACACTCGCCAGATTGTTTTACGAGACATTTTATTTATGTTTTAGTATAAAAATATATTTGTTTAATTCTGGATTTTTTACCCAGGGTGAATCCAGAACTCAAGGTAATTAACACTTTGAATCTTTATTTATTTTATAAATGTTATTCAATTCTGAAATGGTGACCAATTATTTGTTTTCTATATAACTGCTAGTTTTTTTATTTACTCTTAAAATATCAAATACTGTACAGTACTTAAATATTCCAGTTATTATAAAATCAATGAAGGTGGGATTGATTTATTTTAAATATCAGAAAAGGAGAGGGTCAAATCTTAACATATATTTTATTAATTGAAATCTAAATCTCTCTCTATATATTCTAGTGGCATAGCATCTTATTTATATAAATTATGGCATTCAAACTAGGATCATTTATTTTAAAGCAGTAAATCTTATTCAATGTCATTAGTGACATTTACCCATACTGCTTTACTGACAGTTGGCCTTATCTTCATGATTATATATATGTGCTTCTTAATCTGGGGGTTATGACAAGTTTGAACCCATAGATTTCATCTCAAGCCTTGTCCTGAGGATAGTTAATCTTTCCAGGAACATTTATTTCATATAAAAAAGCCTCTGGTGGGGATTCCCTAAGTCTGGCACATGCTATGCCTATCCACTTTCTTCGTACAAAAGGCTTGCATGTGTCGATGTCCACGGCATACCTATCCACTTTTCTCTAAGCACTATCCAAGAAGGGGGTCTTAGACTTCATCTTTCATCCAGAAGCATGATTTTTCCTGTAATTTTTTGGTTATTATGTCAGCACTGCAAACTTCTTCGTAATATTATTTCTTTTGCTTCATGACCCAGTTTTAAAGCTCTAATATTAAAATTGTGCTCTGCTTAAAATATATATTAATGCAAACTACTACTACTAGTTTTATTAATTAAATTTATTTCAGTCTTATACAATCCCACCATCATAACTTATTTCTGTATTTAAGAGTATCTATATGTCTTGGGGAAAATAAAATGTTCTTACCAGCACTAATTAAAAAAAGTTTCATTAAGTATTTTGTCATATCTCAAATATGTTTTCAAATGTATTTTATTTATTTTCACAACAGTAATGGCATGAAAATAGTTTGTATTATATCTGTAATGTATCTTGGAATGCTCCCCGAAATAATGTTAGTAACCATGTTTCAGAACCGTATTTAAAAGCATTAACAGTAATTTTATGTAAATTCTTTTTAATAATCGATTGGCATCTTAATATTGGACCCACCAAAGATGAGTGCTTATTTATAATATATTATTTAGCTAATAAAGAGCATATGAGAAATAATAGCATGAATGACACTATGTAAACATCTACCGCTTGCTCATTCATGCACATACTAATGTGTGCAGTTAATTCATATATGTAAATTAACAATTTGTCATTATATTAAACTATTTTTTTATTGTCTAACTTATTTAGTAGTTTGAATTCCTTTTTCTCCACTTCCACACATACAGCTATGCATGTATATATTTTAGTTAAGTCATAGTTGATAGATGTCTCATTGTCTTCTCCATTCTACTAGTGTGTCAGATTTAAAATTAATTCTCATATGCCATCATTGTTATGTTATCCATTAGGCGTTTGATCTGGGCTTAGAGAGTGGGTTCGAATTCAGGCTGGTCCCTGACCTAAATCTCTAGCTTGACTGGGTTTGAAGTACAGTTTGTGAGTTCCAGCTCATGTTAGATGGATAAACATGTTTTGACTGGTACAATATATATATGTCATATAATTTATTGTTAGCCTCATAAATGTTTTATTAGAACTATATCTCAATTACAGACCACTCGAGCTATCATATAATGTATTTCTTCATATGTGTGAGTATGATCTTTAGGATGGACCCTTATTTAAGCATGGATTATTAATCTTTATTATTATTTTTTAAATATTTATCTTGAATGAACTGATTTGGCTTATATGACCACTAGATCAAACTTAGAATGTGACTACTCATGCTTGTTTTTTTTTTTAATTTTCAAGCTTTTATAATTTACAATTACTTATTGCTCTTCTCTTTTATTAAATTGCATTGCTGGATTATACATTAATACGTTATATATTAGAGATCACAAATAAACTCTTAATAAGACTTGCAGAAAATCCCCAACCCCAGACTGGTTTCTACTACTGGCTTCTTCAGTGAGGTGCTAGGATATTCAGCATCTCACTGAGGAAGCCAGTACCAGTTTGTGTTGGGGGATATTCTGCAAAGTTTGTTAAGAGCTTATTTGCAAGCTCTACATATAACATTTATAATACAAGCTTGTTAAATTAGATCATGTGACATATGTCTTGATTTTTTTGTAATATATATATAGTTCCTCAAACAGACACATGTTCTGCTTCATGGAAATACTGTGTTCTCTTTAAATAGGGTCCTGCCAAGGCTGACATATCTCTCATATTTTCATACTCAAGTGATCTTCACTGTTGTCTTTAATATTATTGTCAGTACCTACAAATTTCCTGCTAAATAGTATAAGCTTGTTACTGGTTATAGCAGTAGTCATTCATTCCTACTTCATATAATCTTCTGATCCAATAAAATTCCTTGATATGATCTTAACAAGGTGGGTGGAACCCATCTCTCTTTCATCATTGGATATACTCTCCTAGCACTTTTAACCATATCTTTTAATGTATTTAAAGTCTGATCTTGCAAGCATAAGTCTATGATAATTCTAAGTCAACTGTGGTCCTCTATTATTGATTGTTATTTTAGTATAGTTAAGTAAATACTTCTATCTTAACCCTACTGGATTATTCATTAATTAATAGTCAAACCATCATAGAATGTTCATTCTGGAGATTATTAAGACATATGAAGCCTATAGTCCCTCTATTGGATGTAAATAGTGATAATTGTGATCTAATTAATTGTTAAATCTGTAAAACATGCAATATAATTTTAGGTTGAAATATAGACATCAACTTCTATTGTGCTTTATTTCTTTTATTGTTACTAATATATCTATAAACACTTATCCCACTTGCATTTGTGTCTTGTTTACAGCAGCTTTTTTTTTTTCAGTTTTAAGAGTCTCTTTTTTTTTTCATATGTGATAGCATCGGCCGGGACGCGAACCCACACCCGTCTGCAACCAACTACTTGCTTGCAAGGCGGGTGCGATGACCTAATCCCCTGACTTGTGGAATATAAAAAAGGACACACATGCTAACATAAGATATGGTAGTCAGTTGGAAATTACCCTGGGGGAATAAACAATGTTTGCCTCGTATTGTTTGTGGTAATGTTTATATCAATGATACACACAGACATGCAAGTTAAAAATCATTGGTTGGTTACAATGGTTAGTTTTGCTGACTATACAAATCTGACTGTTACAATATAATATTGACTTTTATTACATGGTAGCTGCCTTTTCACCAACTATAATTTTTTTTTCCTTCGCTAACAATAATAAACCTTAAAAGTTACTTTTGAAACATTTTAGAAAAAAAAGTGAGGTAAAAACAGAAAAATATTTCTAATTAACAATACAAGGATAAATATTATTCGTCAGGTGATCCTTAACATTTACTCAAATTACAGTCCTGTTTTAGTTTGGTTTTCTGGTTCACTGAAATGGTAGATAGAGTCTGTAAGTCAAGATTTATAAATCACAACTTTGGTTTTATTATTTTTAGAACCTTCTTATTAGGAACTAATGAGCAAAAAAAAATCATTGAAGCTTTTTTTTATGATTTTGTTTGATGGACATAATATTAACATTCATCTAATAAATTTAATATTTTGTAATTATTATCCTTCCTTTTATATTTCATTTAATAAATACTATTGGAGAGCTAAACCTAAACTTGTTTCAGAAATCTATAGTTATTGATAAAATTTCCAAGCTGTATTTAGATTTGAATTTTTTTAATATAACAATCACAAGAATAAAACAATAGTCAAGCATTGGTAGTCGAGAGGTCAGCGATGGCTGCTTTACAAGTAATTGTCCCGGGTTAGCGGGTTCGATTCCCGGCTGATGCTATGACGCATGAAGAAAAAAAAAGAATAAAATAATACTCCAGTCAGGATATTAAAAACAATAACAATAAATAATATTTTTTTAGCAAAATCTCAGTTTGGAATATAATAGGGATTATTTTTTTTGCCCTTTATTAATTCCTTAATTACAAAAAAAATATTCAAAATACAAAAATATATATTTAAATTTCTTCTATAAGGGCTGTATCCTGTTTGAATAAATATTTTAATGATTTATTAAATTATATATTATTATATTATTTTTAGCCAGATATATACTTTAATTAAAATCGATATATGAAGCATAATCATAATTGCATAGAGTAATTAATCCATTCTATTCCATACATATTTTTTTTCTTTTACTTGTGTCAAAGCATCGGCCTGGAAGCGAACCCGAAAACCCTGAACAACTGCTTGTAAGGCGGCTATGCTGACCACTCGACCACCAACGCTTGATTACATAATATTTTAAATTTACTTTGTTCACATAAAAAGCCAACTAGTTGAATAAAGATAAAAGACATATGAGAGGTTGTGATTATAAGCAAATTGAGATTGCTGTTTTAGTCAGAAATGTATGTGGGGATGATTTGCTTGTGTAGTGGAGTACAGGTTATGTCGAGAGGTCAGCGTCAGCCGCTTTACAAGTAGTTGTCCCGGGTTAGCGGGTTCGCTTCCCGGCTGATGCTATGACACATGGGAAAAATATATTTAATTGAAAATGAGTTGTTAGATATGGTTTTTATTATAATTTAATCGAAAATATATTTTACATATAAATTTGAAGTAATAGTTGTTCAAATGTTTTTGCTTAATTTACGTACTCACACAAAACAAAGAGAGAGAAAGGAGCACAATATTAAGAATTGATAATAATAATACGTTTCATTATAAGGACTATTATTGCGTTTTTTTAAATATAAAAAAACAAAGATTATTACAATCTTATATATATGTGGACATACATTTTTTAAAATATTAATATATCTGTTTAAATTTAAGTAAAATAAATATAGTAAGAAAATTTATAAACATAAGACGAAAAAGTATTCAATAGTTTAAGCTATAGTTTTGTTGATAATGGAAGCAATATTTTTCTCATAAACACGTTAAATTAATGATCAATACATTTTATTATAGAGTAATTATACAGTGCATATATGTTTATATATCTAGTAAAAAGAAAATAACTGCTAATTTGACTTTTTCATTTTAATCATATCATCTGTAGTTTGATAACTTCAACAGATTTTTTGATTTGTTTTGGAGGCGTGACGACAGGTGCCATTATGATTCAAATTGAATTATTTAAATTAAAAACCGGTTTAAAATTATTTACTAGTCTTTTTAAAAATTTGTCTGTATATTATAGCCAAATAATACTCCATTGCTTTATTTAAATCCAAACATATATATTTGTATGTAGGAATATTTCCATTATCTAAAATTAATAGTTAAATGACTCTAAAAAAATCCAACTTTATTTAAACTTTTCAAATCTATTCTCCTGTTAATAATAACGCAAAGATTAGTACATAGATAACGTTTCATGGAATATATTTTTCTAAAACAGGCAAAACTCTCCAAACAGTAGTGCCACTCAAAGTAATCGATGGATGCCAGAAGGCTTGTGCATAAAATCCCTATCTAGTGCCTACTCATCCAATATCCCCAGATTAGTTTCTGGCTTGTGGCCTTCGTCAGTGAGGAGCTTTGAATCTGAGATCACTGCATCTAGATCTTAAGATCTAATGCAACCCTCCAGCAGTCACCTTTTATCTCTATGTAACTACAAAACTATGAGAATAAAATTGAAAACATATTTTCAATCTAAGCTCAATAGCTTATATAGTCATATGGATTTCAACCCAGTTCAGTACCCATACATTTTGGTATCTTTGGCTCTTTAACAACCATAGCCACCACTATCCTATTAGGCAGGATTGGTGTTAAACCACTAAACATCACATGATCACTATTTCTTATGCTAGCACATTACTGTTATTAAAACAGGCAAAACTCTCCATACAGTAGAGCCACTCAGTGGCAACCAGAGTAATCAATGGAGTGCCAACCAGAGTAATCAATGGATGCCAGAAGGTTTGTGTATAAAATCCCTATCTAGTGCCTACTCATCCAATATCCCCAGACTAGTTTCTGGCTTGTGGCCTTTATCAGTGAGAAGCTTTGGAGCTTCTGGCATCCATTGATTACTCTGGTTGGCACTGAGTGGCACTACTGTATGGAGAGTTTTGCCTGTTTTAATAACAATAATGTGCTAATGTAAGAAATAGTGATCATGTGATGTTTATTGGTTTAGTATATTTTTCCTTATTTCTACACTATTCTGGTTTGACAAGTGACAGTATTAGCATGGCAATTGAATGTGAGAGTTTTCTATTCCTGAATACTGGATTTAAGATGACATTCTAACTAGTTAGGCTATTCAACCAAAAGCAATAATCAGTAGATATTTTATGTAATTATATATGAGGAGGTTCTCTGATTTCTTCATTTTTTTTTCTAAAATTGAAATTAATGAGTGGTTTTCACATTCTACATTTTACTTATAGAATGATCGACTAATATCATGTGAGTAACTTCTTTACATGTATTTTTTTTCTTTTTACTTGCCTAATATTCTTGTTTTATCCGAGCTGAAAATAACTTTATTAGTACATGTATGTTCTACTACTTTTAGGTACTTCTGTTATATTTGATTAAGAAAAGACAAGAATGTTTGACAGAGAGAAAAAGTAAAAATAAGAGACAATATAAAGAAATTACTTACATCATAATGGCAAATAATCCCTTAAGTCAGTGGAGTATGATCATTCATAATGGTTGAAATTACTTATTAATTAACATTCTCCTAAAAATATAAAGAAAACTCTCCTTAAATAAATATAGAACATTTCTACTGATTTTTATCTTTGATAAAATAGCCTATTTGGTTAAACCATCACTTTACTATCATATTTATAAATAAACAAAAGGTCCCAGGTTCAATTCCTACACTAGTATTATCACTGGGTCTACCAGAATCACATGGAAAAGAGAAAGAATACAATTTACATGTGTGTTATCACTAAATAAACAAAACAAGAACAACATTATTATGCATTTATGCCTATACCCTCAATGTGAAAGTACGATACGTGTGGATTTTTCTTTCACTCATACATATACGTATATTAAACCACTAAACATCAGGTTTTTTCTGTTTTAATAACATATACATATATATAATTACAAAAGAAAACATATATAAATCTATATTAAACAAATAAAAGTAAAAAATTATGCCAACAATAAATTTTGTATTATTTATTACACACACACGCATGCACATTCACACACATACATATATATATAATTTTTGGCAATGTTTATTGTTTTCTCAGGGTATATTTTATTGTAAGTGTTCATAATAATATATTTTACACTGAGCAAAGACGTCAAATGTTGCTAAAAAACCCACTAATGTAACATTTTTAAAATTGTATGTATTTATTTATATGCAAAAAACTACACATTAATTTCCATTTTATGATAAATATCAAAAATAGAAATGAATAAAGTCCATTATGTTGACTTTTCAAATAAATTATAATGAATGATAACAAACCATATACAACTATATATATAAATAAAAATTATATATAAAAAGTCTTTTTCAGCAGAGGATTGTGTGCCCTTTTCAAATGTTAAGCAACTATTTTAAGATTAATCAATTATTGAAGATAGAATAACGTTTGAAACAGAATAAAATTATTATATAGAGATTCAATAGAAGATCAAATAATTGATTGCACATCAATATTCAGAATAATACATATACTGTACAATAATTGGGCAAAATTAAAATAGATACTTCATATTTGAAATTGGTACTAAACGATATGCTGAAAAAGGCATTTGTATGTATTTTTTTTATTATTTATTGCAATTTCTATTATAAATATATATTAATGATAAATAATCTAAATTATAAATCAATCCAAAATGCATTATTACTTTTAAATTCTTTGTGTGATTTATAAACACATAATAGTATTGTTATTTTTATTATTTTCACTTCTGTATAATTTATATCATAGTTGCATAAAAAGAGAAAGAAAATCAAATAGAGGGAGTTATAATTAAAAATTATATCTAGATGTCAGTGTGTATTATGGTCTATAAGTTTTCACATTAATTTATATCACTGAGGAGGACAATTAAACATTGCCAAAAAATAAACTTTATAAAATACTTGATGTTATAATTTGTTTTTATTACTGGATAAATTATATTTACTGCAATTTAACTAAAATAATAATACTACCCATTCCAATGAGACAAATTATAATAGAGTTAAGATCAGATAATGAGTGAACACTTACAAAGCTGAACAAAAAATGGTAGAGATTTTCAATTTTTAAAGATTCCTCAGCAATTAGAATATTTGATGTAAATACAATATATATATATATGATTTCATATTAATATTTTCAGGATATTCTGTGTGGTAAAAAGCTGATGTTCGGTACAATAACAAGTACCTTTTTCAAAGCATTCACTTTCTGAAATCATATGAATGCATGTGAGATTTAAAATCATTGTTATCTTTTTGTTTCTCCTCATACTTAAATTCTATTGGGTGAGAAGTTTTAAATTTTATTTTGTCCTCCAACAGCTTCTTCCAAATGTTGTTAATCTTCTTTAATTCACACCTTTCATTTATGCTCGTGGGCCTTTTAAAGATACTTGTTATTGTACCAAAACATCAGCTATTTAGCTATTTTACCACACAGAATATCCTGATAATATGAAATCATCATTTATCTGTGAAAATATTAGAATTAATATATATATGATCACTAGATGGAGCTTTACCAATAGCTCTAAACAAGCTTTGTTTACATAAGTGCCGAAAGAGATAGAATTATATATATATATAATAACATTGAAAAATATATGATTAAAAATTTCTAAGTACATACTATATGAGTACTCTCAACAAAATAGACTTCAGCTTCATTTGACTAAGATATAAAAAATAAAGATGTTTTGTAGTCATTATGTAATTCTAGAAAATATTTCTGAAGATATAGAAGTACTTAATGCTCCTCCACAGGTTGAGGTTATCTAGTATTAATAAAAAAATCAGATTATTTTCGAAGAAGATTAATACCTGAATTAATTTTATTTGTTATTATAGACCATTGAATTAATTTTAGCTCTTCTTATTTCAAAACTAGAATTTAACCACTTAGTTTTGAAGATACTTTTCTCATTTCAAGATTAATATTCCAATAAACAGAATTGCAAAAGTATTTTAAAAATATTAATGATGTGAATACACTATAATTGAATTATTTTTTTAAGCAGACATGAGTATATTAAGATTATTATATTTTGGCTAAATTCTTTTAACTGAATTAATATATCAATAAGTTTTAATGTGGTAGATTGCAAATGCTTGATAGTTTTATTGCTGTTCAAGATATTTCTCTAGTTTTTTCCAGGATCATAGTTTTGATGTAGCTATATTTTTATATAGTTTTATTTAACTGATTGCATTTTTTGTCTGTCTGTAAAATCTTGTAACTCAATTTTATCTATTTCCCAATTTTTGATCTTATTGAAATTTTGTATAATTATATATTGCTAATGACGGTACATTTTTTAAAGTCTACAAATAATTTTAACAAAAGAATTAGTAAAAATTTTAAATTGCATATGGGATTCAGTATTTATTACAGAGCAGCCATCTTGGGATATTAAATTGTATTTCAACTTTCTTCAATTTATATTTTTTGGAATTATATAAAACTAAAAAGTAGAAAATAATATATATATTAAAAGAAATATTTTTATTCCTATAAATATCTAAAAAGTAAAAAAAATACTCTGAAATTAAAAAATAAAATTTGTTCAATTGTTGGAAATAAAAATGTGAAAGTTTAAATTTTCCAAAGAATTACTTAAATAAAGGTGCAGTTATTACCTACTTTAAATAGATTGTCATTGATACATGGGGTGACCAGACATCCCAATTTTTGGAGATTTGTCCCTATTTTTGAGTAGATATCCCAGTGTCCCCAAAATGTCTTTTTAGGACTGTTATCTACACCAATTTTCAAATACTCATAATTATTGTTTGTCTTACATAAATGATTCATTGTAAAAAATGATAGGTTCTTGCCTCTCTCTGTCCAATCTCTATAGTAATATTATAAAAACTTTAGACAAATTCCAACACCAAAACAAAGATTGCTATTATGTAATATGCTGGTTTCTCAAGCTAGACACATTTTCACATCCAACCTTGCCTTGGAGCATGCACATTTGGATTTTTGTAGGCTAAAATTTGAACGGCACTTGCACCTGCTTTGATTGACAGTGTAGTTTTATTAGTTCTTTGTTGATATTAATTTTTTACAGTGATAAAATTAATAAAAATATTAATAACCCTAAACAATAGACAAAATGCCAATGAGGACATGTACAATGATGAATATGCACATAAATGGAGTTTTAAAAAAGGGATGCAATTCTGTAAAAATGATTGGACATTTCATCCTGATTTTTGATCGAATCAGTCTTGTCACCCTATTGATGCATGAAACTTGACATGATTTTTTAAAAATCTGACTTTACTTCTAAATATGATTGCATAATAGTTTTATTTGTGGAAGCTGAAAAATATTAATTTAATATCTTTATTGCTTGTGCAAATAAAAGTTTCTTTAATTATATTTATATTTTCTATTTTTTTTTTTACAGTGATTAGCTTATATAATCATTAACATACTGAAAGAAATTCAGGAAAACAATGTTGTACTTTTTTTTAAAAATTACATTTTTTTAACCACTTATTGATATATTTTATGTTTTTAATTCAAAAAATCATGTTTTTTTGATATATTGATGTTTTAATTTAAAATAAACAACAAAAAAAAATCAGCAGAATAAAAAGAATTTTAATGCGACCTTTTTAAATAGGTTTTTCTCCTCATAGATTTTGCAAAGTTATTTGGGGAATGTTTTTAGATTAAATAAAAATGTTATTTTTTTTATGAAAGTTATTAACATTCATGATTATTTTTAACAATATCTATGTAATTATTAAAAAAAAGTATATATTATTACTCTGTTATTTATATGTATATGTTTTATTTTTAAAAATAGCAGAAAATAGATTCAAGGGTATGTTAAGTGAAGAAAATCATAAGTCTGCTTATCCCATCTTATGACAATTATAGCTAATACAACATTGCAGACACTGTATTGAAAAAAAATTGAGATTTTTTTAAAAATTAAAAATACATTTTAATATTTTAAAACAGAATTTGATATATTTGTCAGAGATTAATATTTTTTTATTCAAATTTTAAAAATAAATTTCAATTAAAAAATAATTTATCCATTTTGTAAGAATGATGTTGCTCTGCCATCTGTATGATAATAAAGGTATTATTGTTGTTATTACAATCTCATTTCTTTCAATATTTGCAAAGTTTAAATATGAAGTTTTAGAATTTTTCTCATTGGTAAATATATATTACTGGTAAATAATGTTAAATTTATAGAATTCTGATATGGAATAATGGTTTAATCCAAAAATCAAATGTTAAAATGCTCTAAAAAGGTCTCAACAGAAAGAACAGTTAAATATGTGGCAGTGATAGAAAGTTAAGTTTTACATTTATAATAATGGTAATGAGTATTATACTTAGAAAATTCTGTTGGTTGATTTTATAAATTTGCCATTGTATGTAAAAAACACAACCATAAATTTCAATAAAATTCCTTTCAATGTTATTTTGTGATAAATTTCTTGTTTCCTTTAAACTTTTCTTGCTAATGAATGGTTGAAAAAAATGTTATTTCATAGTTTACTTTCACCCAATTTTGAAGTTGATTGTTATTTGTATTTCATAATCATTTTTCTTTTCAAATTAATTATTTGTCCTCAAGGTATTCCTTATTATGAACTATGAGTGTAGTGTTTCTGTATATCATTGATGATTTTTTCTTGACCAATCTTACACCTAATTTTATCTTTGTCCACTTTTTATTCTGTTATTATAGATAAATTAAAAAAAGTTGACTTAAAAACATCCCTATATAGTGATATCTTGCTTCTTTTGCCAATGTCACAACAATTAGTTTCATATAAAGATTACTCATACAAACAACCATTTATTAATTAAAACCAAAATAGATGTTACTGAAAGACTAGTAAATGAGTAAGTTTACCCATGGTTCAAAAGTTTTGGAGCAGGATAATGATTTTATATAAATAGAAAATTTTATGTATATCGATAAATAAACAAGGCAAAATTCTCTGTACAGTGGCATCCATTGATTACTCTGGTTGGCATTACTGTACAGAGAGTTTTGCCTTGTTTATAAACAATTATGTGCTAGTATAAGAGATAGTGATCATGTGATGCTTAATGAATTAACACCAATCCTGCCTAATAGTATAGTGATGGCTATGGTTGTTAAAGAGCCAAAGACACCAAAATGTATGGGTGGTGAACTGAGTTCAGACCCATATGACTATATAAGCCATTGAGATTAGATTGAAAATATTTTTGTTTTCAATTTCACTCTCATAGTTTTATAGTTAAGTAGAGATAAAAGGTGGTTGCTGGAGGGTTGCATTAGATCCTAAGATCTAGGTGCAGTGCTCTCAGATCCAAAGCTCCTTACTGACGAAGGCCAAAAGCCAGAAAGTAGTCTGGGGATATTGGATGACTAGGCATTAGATAGGGATTTTATGCACAAGCCTTCTGGCATCCATTGATTACTCTGGTTGGCACAGAGTGACATTACTCTATAGAGAGTTTTGCCTTGTTTATAAACAATTATATGCTAGTATAAGAGATAGTGATCATGTGATGTTTATATCGATAAATATAAAAATAAAGATATTAAAACAATAAATGAAATGCATTAATTATAATCAGCTCAGTATGTTATTTTATACATTCTTAAAGTTGAAATGAATATAAAGAATAAAGCTTAAAAATAATTTTTGATTAAAAAATAAATAAAGAAAAGAAAGTTTTTGAGAAATAGTTTTGAAGGCTAAAGAAAAATAAGTATAAAGAGTTGGTTATACTCTCTGCTTTCGCCTGTGAGTCTATATGATGATACTTGGGTGAAAGTTTTATTTTTCTCTTAATCTTATTAAGATACCCTTTTCTCTACATTGACTTTTTCAAGTTTCATTCTGAATGCTATGTAAATTTTTATAAAGTTTAACTGTATATTACTATGTTACTATGTTTAATAAATATATTGTAAAACAAGAGTTGGTTTTGTATTGTTAAATAATATAGAATAGAAAAAGAAGAAAACAAAAATAGATAATTTACGAAAAAGTTATAAAGTAGAACAACAGTGGATTTGATGTATTTTTACAGACAAATGATTTCAAAAATTTTATTCAGCTGAAGGAAACCGTAACAATCTTATTGTTTCGAAAAAAGGCGGGAAAATTCCAGACAGCAGACAGACTGTCTGAATCTACAATTCAGCAGAATTCTAAAATGAAAAAAAAAATGATAGTCATAATAATACACTTAATTTAGAACAAAAGTTAAAAGAAATACCCTTTCCAAATGTAGATCATATATTATCTTGCGGGTTTTAAACCAACAGAAGCTTTCATTAAAAAAGTAGAATCCCATTGTCTGCGACTCTGTAGAGGTGGGCGCAAATCATTTATCAGTCTGCGCACCCTTCAAAAGCCAAGAGATATGAATGGACTGGGACTGCACTCAATAAAGGTATTCGTAATACAGAGAACTTACAATATGATCCATAAACTTTATTCTGATTGCAGGACCTTCCAATGCCCGCTTCCCAAAGAGCAAGTGCTTCCCACTGATAGACCACCCCCTCAGAGGTTCACTCCCATCTGGCTACAAATGCAGATTTCATACATTTTTATGCACATAGTACCTTCCGCGACCATGTTCAATTCAAAAATAACCTATTGGGAAGCCTTCAACCTATCCAACTCAAATACCCAGAAGGCACACACTTACCTCCCCATCAACATAAACAAACTACGCAAACTAGCCCGTAGATTGAAACTAGCACCTAAACACACAGACTTTCTGCTCAAAATTAACCTTGGTAGCCTCTCCACTGCTACATTTCTTAATAGAAGAGGCTTCCGCATAGATCCCATATGTTGTCTCTGTCTTTCCAGCCCAGAAGATATGGACCATATCCTTCGCCTTTGTCTTAGGTCTGGCAGGGACTAAGACAAAACTTCCAGAAATACATTGATAATAATGGTCCAGATCTAACATCTCTTGAAGGGGTTTTAAATAGAGGCATTTTCGCTGAAATCAGGCTCGCCACCTACATAAACTTTGCCATCTGGTTGACCAGATGCAAGGTGATCTTTCAAAAATTACCGCTTAACGAACGCTCTTCCGCTTTCTCAGCATAATCAAAAATATCCAAGAAACAGACAAGAGAGAGGCCGATCCATACCTGGCCATATTAACATGGCAATTCACAACTGGTCTAAACAGCACCTCTCCAACCAACCCTTAAATAATTTATATGAAAATAAAGGTATTTTGTTATAGACTAGATGATTAATATTCACCGTGCATCCACAGGTTATATTCTACTGACTTTTGAATCATTTCTTCTCTGTATATACCACCCTGTAACATCGACTAGATACTTCTTGTTATTTTTTTTAATTTTGTAACTCACTTATAGGTCAAATAAAATTATCTTGAAAGAGAAAAGTTAAAAGAAATACCAGCAAAGGGAAATACTAGCTATGTTTATATGGTTAAGAACAAATCACAAACAGAAAAAAAAATAACCAAGAAAATATAACAGATTTTTAAAATGTTACCAATGACTTAGAAACGGATACTAATCAATATAATAAAAACAAGAATGAAGTTTTTAATTTAACGATAGAGAACTGCAGTGACATTTGTCAAAATTTTAATGAAATGGTTCTTTTAAACATATTAAAATCTTTTCATCAATTTCATAATGAAAAAGACATCCAATATCGTGACTGATAAAAATAACTAAAATTATTAAATTCTCTGCAGAGGAATATTACACACTGCTTATAGAAAAAAAAAGGAATTTAATATACAAAATATTGTACCATAACTAATAACCATTACATTACACTAGAATTTCATAAGTAATTCAGTAGGTTTTATTTATTCAGCAATAAATAAAAATACATTCATGCATTATGCTATATTTAAATTTACAAACTTGCATATTAATTAATCCAAACGTCCCTTCTCCTATTTAGCTGTCTTTGTGCTATGAATATGACTGGGCTGATCGAAAAGTGTTAAGTTGTAAAATAGTTGCAATTGTTTAACTTTCATGTATTGCGATCTTCCCTATTAATTGAATTAAATGATAAACTGATATGCTACACTGACATCAGTAGATCAAATACTTTGGCAGGGCAAATCAAAAACTGCCACATCAACTTCATAGTTCAAGACCTATAGGAATTACTTAACAAATACGAGAAATTATGAAAATTTAAATACTTTTCGAAAAAAGACCCACAGTACTAGTTCTAACTAGCCCTTAAGTATTTAATGTAATGGTTAACCAGAAAGTTCAACTAACAAACATACTCACATTACAATACTCACATTACATTCAACTCAGGCAGCACCTCTGGTTATCACATTCAAAGGTATTTCATCATAATGTTTTCATTATAAATCAAATGGTTCTATAGACAATGTGGATTAAAAAATCACACAAGACATCAATGCTCTAGAAATACTTCTACATCAGAAAACAATGAAAGCCATAATTGAAAACAATTTCAAAAATCTGCAAAACATCTCACAAAAATACAAGATAAAATATTTAGACAAGGTAATATGAGACACAGTTCAATTAACCAAAAAACAAATAATCTTGCTGGCAGAAGTTTACTCTCAAATAAGTCATCAAGGTAAAAAAATTCAAAACCTTTCAATAGATCTAACTTTTACAAAAAATAATATATATAGGGTTCGAACTCTGACTTTCACATGACCCTCTGTCATCAATGCTATCTCATACTGCTGATACACTTGATCACACATATGTTGAAAAGATAAATAATCACCAATATATGTATTTCATGCTAAACCAACACTCATCAATTGGTGCAGATTATCATCTCTGCACATATGTACAATCAAAGCTCAGCTTATATTAAGATAGCCAATCTTCATACTTTAATGGACAGACTTCAAACTGCTCCACCCCACATCTCTTCAGCCATCAATTTCATTGAAAATCTGATGATGGAATGCTCAAACAGGTATAAAAAAGCCTGTACTGTGGAAAAAATTTCATATTTTCAAAAAAGAATATAAAAATTTCTTCTGAATTCTTTAATAAATACAAGTAATTCTTTGATGGAGGGGACACTAATGAGGGTGCACTCCAGATTCAGAAGATTACTAGTGGTCTTCTAATCCAGTTGTGGCTGCTGTCAAGTTGATTATGGACCATGAATTGTCTCTCATTGAGAATGTGTCTACCAAGGGGTAATAAAATCATATTCTTGTGCTTTATCATATATTTGCTATTGCTTTTGGTTTTTCCTATTATTATGTTTAATTTTAAATATCATGTTTTATATATGTATATATCTCCTTTATCTGTTTTTATGTTAAATTTGTATTCAAATTTTGCAATATTTTTTTATACCAGATTCTAGTTCCTATGCATTATCTTATCTTTTTGGTCCCTGGAATGCCTGCACATTTGCTTCTCAGATTGTGTTGCCATTTTAATTGTTTATCAGTCTCCTTGACTATTTATCTGCTTATTCCTTCACTATTTAAAGTGAGTATTTTACACATCTGAACATTACTGGTATCAATGTGAGGGAATTTTCCCAAATGGCTGTTTGCAATCAGAAATTGGATCTCTCAATTTTCTCCCATATTACTTTCTTCTCTGAGACTAAACTTTATACATGTTCTGCTTTCAATATTGTTAGATATCCTTTCCAATGAACATTATTTACCTTTATTTATATAATCGACTACTTCTTATACATCAACTTCTATGCCATATTAATCTGATTTTTTCATTCATTTTATTACTCTCCTTTTTGATGACTTTAATATGACTTATACTGATTATGTAACTAAATACATTTACCTAATTAATTGCAAACTGATGAGGGCTAAGGTTTTTTTTACAGTAATGTCTTCTCCTTCTGTGTTTTAAAACATTCAACTCCCATGGACATTTTTTATTGTTTCACCTGATCTGCAGTTTATAGTTAATCCAACAACTGGGTTTTTCTGATCACTTGATATTCTCTATGCAAGTTGATATTGATCTTTGTACCCAATCTATTATTAACTTTAATGATACATTAAGAATATTGCTTAAGGCTACATCTCCAGAGGCAGTAATCTTAGACATATACATTAATTTTACGAAGATTGATATTCATTCGCTACAATCTACTGTATCTTGGTTCTCATTAATCAATATTCAATTGGTCATTAGACATTACACTACTAAAAATAATTAAGGAAATTGATGCTATTAATATGAAATTGAATATCACTCCTTGTGACCCTGCTTCGGTTCCTTCAATAATGTCTCTTTAACAGCAACATAAGCATACTCAATCTATTTTGGCTGAATACTTTTCAATTAAAAAGGCCAAAATTTTTGTACACCACCTATTTTGACTGAGTAGCTCTCTATTAAAAAGGTCAAAATCTTTTTGATTCAATCTCATAGTTAGTCAAATGGGTACATCTATTGAGCTGTTTCTTATAAAAGTAAAAAGTCTGCCCCCTTTTCAATTATTGTAGATAAACATTTCCGCACAGTATTCAACATTTTATCTTTTATTTTTTATCACATTGAGTCTAAGTTGCAAAGTTTCAGATGTCCTGATCTCCCAGAAGTTTGGTAAAAGTCATCAAGAGCATGATATTACAAAGTCTGACCTTATGCTTAAGCTGAAATCTTTATCCAATATTTTTACCCTGATTACCATGTGATTCCTAAACACATTCTCTTGCATATTAGTTTTTATGATACCAATTATTATGAACTTGTTTGTCTTCCTTCTAGACAAATTTTCATATCAACTGCTTGAATCCAATTTTGTAGGAATCCATTTTTCAAGTAAACACTCTCCCTTCTGCTCTTAATAACCTGCATAGTATTTCTACATAACCTTTACTTCTCAAGGTCTTTGAATCCATTATTAAAGATAAGATACAGTCTATAATTTCATCTTCCATCTCAAACTATCAGTTTGCAAAAACTGATTTCAACTCTGATGTTATCATCTTGTTTAAAATTATTCTTGACCTAGTTAGAACCACTAAAACAGTTGGCCCCATAATAGTACAACTAGATATTTCATCATCTTTTGATTTAGATTCTATTGACTCTCTCATTGAACTATTATAGTTCTAAAACATTTCTGTTCTCATTATCTACATTTTAGCTAACTTTCTAACAAATAAAGAAATTATTATTACTCTTAATAGCAAAGTAACACCATGATTCAAACCCCTTAATTCTATTCTGCAGGATTCATTTTTGAGTGCTTTATTTTTTAATATTTATAAATTCATTACTTCTTGAAATGGACAGGAAATTATGTTATATATATATTCTGCCGATTGATAAAGCACTCAAACATATATCATTCATGGGGTTGATCTTGTCATTTTCTTCCCTTTAACAAGTACATTCATTCACATTTCTATTCTGGAAAATTATATGGGACACTATGAACTTCAGTTTATCCATGATAAGTTATCCACATGGAGTTTCTGGTAATAATATTTTCTCTCCACTCATTGCTCTTCCTCATAACATTCTTAGATTTGTCATTTATAAATATATGAATGCATTGAGAACAATTATTCAGAACTCTATTCTTATATCTTTTGAGAATATAATTAACTCCTTATCTAAAGTATATCGTTCCCTTCATGCAAAAATTTCTCTTATCAACATCCCTGATTTTTCTAAGAATGATATGCTATATGTCAATTATTAACTGTACTAATACTTTCAAAAATAAGATGCCAAAAGCATTGATCTTTCCCTTCATTCAATCCCTATATTTTTTTGTCAGAGATACTATTTTTAAATTTGTTTCTACTTACCCTAATATTGTGAAATTAGTTATAATTATCTGTATTGATATACCTTTATCCAGTAAAGTTAATTCTCTTCAATCCTTAATCAAATTCATTGCTGCTTATGATGATGTTATTAATCACACATTCTCTAGGAAGATATTCTTTTGGGAGGCCTACAACATGATTGAGAGTATTAATCAACTGTAACTATCCCCAATAACCCAAAAATTCAAATTCTGGTATCTGGAATCAAAATATCTTGGTATCAAAATCAATTTAACAGTTTTTCCTACTAGCGATTTCTTATTTGCAAGAATGGTGCATGTTAACTTTGACCTATTTATCATAAGGCTGAATAAACAATACATTAATATTTTTGAGACAATTACTAATTCACATACTTCCTCTATTTCTACTTTCACTGATAGCACAAAATGGGGTCTTTCACATTAAATTGGGGTTACTATTGTGCCTATGTTTATCCTTTGATTCCAAAGATGCCATTTTTGCTTCAATCCTATATCTAAGAAATTACAATCACCGCTTTACAAAAATTTTTAAAAATTAAAAAGAAAGACTCCTCCAGACATTATTAATGTTACATGAAGCCTGGTTTCTGAACCCATTATAAGTAAATAATTCCTTTTTTTATATTTTGTACGCCTTTGCTATGTATTTGCAAAATGTATTTTTTGTAAATTATACACCATTGTAACTGTCTGTTTTTTGATGATAAACGTTAAAATATTCCATTAAATTTCAAATCATCTTTTTCAAATTTTTTTTAAAAAAATTTTTGCTTAATAAAAATTGTTCTTTTTAAAAAGATAAAATAAACAGAAGTTCTTGAAAATGAAATAAAAGTGATGCAAACAAAAAGCTAATTATGAGAATATGATGATGAGATCTTTCAGAAATCTTGTGTAATGGAAATGACAAACTGCTTTTGAGTTCATAAAAATTGATGGTGATTGTTTAATATTTTTGTATATTATTTAGAGAATTTCTCCAATTTTTTTAATTAGTATGACTAGTCGCTTTGACAGATCAATTAATGTTTATATAAATATTATTTTATTCTTTCTCTGGAGTAATCAGATACATTGGATAGTTAATTGGTAATGTTTCTAAAATCCACAATTATCTTGTTTTGATATTAGCTTAAATTAATTTTTGTGGAATTTCAAAAACCATCATTATTGTTTTCTTTTTTTTACAATATTAGTTTTGATTACAATATAACTTTACCATGATGTTCACCAAACTTATATAAATTTAATTGGCAACTTTTTTTGGAATATTTATGTAATATCTATCCAGTTTATATATATATTGACCGAAATTGAGGACTTAATACACATTTAGATATGGTATTCATATTTCCACAAGGCCTAACTGGGAAACATGGCCAAAGAAAATTTCATTGCAGATTACTGTGCATTTCAATACTAAATTAAAAAAAAAAAAATCAAGAGACATTTAATCACATTTACATTACTAACAATATACTTATTTCGTAAAATAAACAAAAACAAAAGACAATTGCTTGTATACTTATATTATCTATCAAAACAAAATCACAAATTGAATTCACTTATTTTTAATGTACCAAAATAATGGGGAGCTATTTCCGTTTTAGGAATATTCCCGATTAATCCATCAAAAAATTAATCATAATATATCAAATGAATAAACATTAATTTAAAATAAATGTAAAATGTACAAATTAATATGAAGTTAAAATTAAAAGTTAAAAAAATAAAAATATAAATGAGGGATTAAGAAAACTGGGACAATTAACTCTCCCGAAATAATACATCGGGACACTGAGACAAGCGACATAAAATCGGGACAAATCCGTGAAAACCTGAATCAATGGACACCCTATCCTTAGAGCATTTATTCTCTGGCTTAAACTTATAGATTATTATAATCTTTGTAAATAATTAGTTGTTGGAAAAATTTCCCATGATAAATACATTAAAACATTTAATATATGAAACCAATTTAAAAAATGAAAAGTAAATACAAAGGTAAGAAAAAAGAATTATTATTATAATAAATGAGCAAAAATGATAGCATTAATTAACAATATCATATTGTCCCCAAGTTATATTTAAAAAAAAAGTCGTGGTCTATTTCCAAGTATTTTAATTTAAAGATTGGTGATCATTTTTTATTCTGCCAAGCAATGTGTTTTTATGCTCAATTGCGCTTTGAACATCCTAAGGTGGAAATACTTTTCTTACTTTATTTAGCACACATTGTACAGTGGATTGAATATTAAATTCAAAGCGCCTCACGTTATAGGGTAAAGGTTAGTTACTACTGAAGAGCTTAGGTTAAATTTGGTTTATATGATGAAAACGAATTTCTTTTTCACCAATAAAAACCTATAGGGAAAATTTATTTCAACATTGTTTATTTTTTATACATACAAGAAGCAAGATTAAAGGAAAGGAATTAAGAAAATAAAATACGGAAACCAGTTTAATAAAAGCATTAAGATTTTTATCTATTACATAAATATTTTAAATTAACTACTTAAATGTGTTTGATGTGTAAATTGAGATATTTTACGTATATATTTTATAAGTTCGTATTTTTGTAAAACAAATGTAAACAATATTTTTTTGAATACAGGAATATGTTCAAAAATCACTAAGAAAAATCTATCTATCTATCTATCTATCTATCTATCTATCTATCTATCTATCTATCTATCTATCTATCTATCTATCTATCTATCTATCTATCTATCTATCTATTTATTTATCTATCTATCTATCTATCCACCTATCTATCTATCTATCTACCTATCTACCTATCTATCTATCGATCCAACGATCCAATGATCTACTTGTTTATCTATCTATCTATCTATCTATCTATCTATCTATCTATCTATCTATCTATCTATCTATCTATCTATCTATCTATCTATCTATCTATCTATCTATCTATCTATCTATCTATCTATCTATCTATCTATCTATCTATCTATCTATCTATCTATCTATCTATCTATCTATCTATCTATCTATCTATCTATCTATCTATCTATCTATCTATCTATCTATCTATCTATCTATCTATCTATCTATCTATCTATCTATCTATCTATCTATCTATCTATCTTGTAACAGAATGAAATAAAATCGATGCCCTGCCATTCCCTTATTCAATAGCCCCACAGACTTGGGCAGCTTTTGTAATGGAAAAGAAAATAATCTAGATAAAATCTATTTCCCTACTATTCCTCATTGGGGCAGTCATTCACAATGGATCAATTATCTTAGGTCAATTACCAATAACCATGTAAGCAGTTTTATACCCCAATTAGTCAAACCACTTTGCAACTAACCATTTTCTTTCTTATATATATCTGCATATCTGGACTCTTTAGCCTATCTAAACCTAGATAAAGTTACATTGGATACCTACTTATACTCATACCTGGTTTGAACCTCAGTTGAAACATTATTTATAATAGTGTGTAGGATTTCCATTTTAAAAGAGTGTATGATCTGCTCCTGTGTTAATGGTAAATCATTAACATTATTATAAAGCTGTGCATACAAATTCTTGTGCAAACTAAAACAAATTCTTATAGAGATCACATTTGATAGTGTATCATCATAAATTTTTCAAGCTCATATTAAATATTATAAGTTTTTACTAGCTCATATTTAATACTATATATCATCAATGGTAATTCACTAAATCTTTAGAGATCTTCCATGGTAGTCATAGCTCTTATGGTGGCTCACACATAACAAACAAAGTGAGAACCATTATTTGTATGGCCATTAAATATATTTATTTAGACTATTTATTAGTTAATAAAATGATGATGATGATAATGATGACAATGATACTTCCAGCCACAGCTTTATGTCTAAGTCACAACACAAATCATATCTTTTATCAATCTATAATTATGTACCAAAATATTGTTGCACATTTAAACTATGTTTGATGATTGAAATCCACCAAGGATGAAGATGATTAAACTAACTTCACGAGACAATAGTGAACTCTAAAAAATATATAACCTTCTTTTAGTAAAAAAAAAAAAATATTGGTTAGTCATCAATATACAAATAGAAAAATTTACATAATTAATAATAAAAATTAGTTACATACAAATAATAATAAGAACCAAAAATTCTTTCCTCCTTCCCTTTAATGAAACTTAAACCCAATCGTTAATATCATATAGTGTTATATATGCATGTTAATATATTTCTAATGGGTGAATAGAAGTTTCATATCAAGGAACATTTTAATTTTATAAATAAACACCGATGCACGCACATACTCACACATTGCATATACCATAAAATTTATGCCTATAATCTTAAATAATAATCAAGAAATAGGTAGAGAAATGTTTAGCTGAATTATAAAGATAAGACTATCTTAAGTAATCGATTTCAAACTATTTATCTCAATTTCCATTACGCTTGGTTACTAATCATCTTAAAATCCATTTCTCATTATACTAAATTTCTACTCTCATCCTCACTTTTCTAAAAATTCGAGCAATCATACGAGGCACATATCCATGCATACAGATAGCATCGTGCGTGTGGGTGTGTGTTATTTCCTATTCATAAATCTTATGTTTAACCTTTTTATATAACAAGAATAACATATTTTCATGATACCTGAATTACACATAATAAAAACAGTTTATAAAAGTTAAAAAAAAAATACATATATAAATGGTTGCATGTAATGGGAATCAAATATCACATTATATATTGATAAAGTCAGTATTCATCATTGTTAAAAAAAACAAAAAAAACTTTTCCAATAATTGATTCTTATTTTAATACTTGAGAGAGAGAGGGAGAGAGAGAGAGAGAGAGAGAGAGAGGAAGAGGGAGAGAGAGAGAGGGAGAGAGGGAGAGAGAGGGAGAAAGAGGGAAAGAGAGGGAGAGAGGGGGAGAGAGGGGGAGAGAGGGAGAGAGAGGGAGAGAGAGGGAGAAAGAAGGAGAGAGAGGGAGAGGGAGGGAGAGGGAGGGAGAGAGAGGTAGAGAGAGGGAGAGAGAGGGCGAGAGAGAGGGAGAGAGAGAGGGAGAGAGAGGGAGAGAGAGGGAGATGGATTTATTTAAAAAGAAAATGTTAATGAAAAAACAAAATAAATTTGATATTGCCAGACTCTTCTTTTATTTCCGATGTGGAGACCATAGAGACAATTTCAATGAGTTTAATGAATTTCATTCTAAAATTAGTTTGTTCAAGATTAAAATGTTTGAATTCAGCCACATACCAATATTTGACACATGTAGATATATGAATTATAGTGGTTTTACTGGAAAAGTTCAATTTTAAGTTTAGGCTTGTAATTCTTCTGTTTTACTGTGATGATGATGCTGTTGTTACACAAACTGCATTTCTTTAAGGATCATTTTACTATTGCAATGGTTTCTTCATTTTTTTTTCTTCTGATCTGGATATGATTACTTCTATAGTCAAATGGGTATTTTCTGCTTTTAATATAATTTTAGCATTTTTACTTTGTGCTTTTATTTTCATTTGGATCCAGCAATGGCATAGGTGAAGCAATAACAGGATTGGATTCTTCTTTAGTCTGGAGATCAGCCATAGGATGCTATTTGTTAATTTCCTTTTCAGATGTGCATAGAGTTCCTTGGGCAACCAAAAGACTCTCTCAAACCAAATATCTTTTTAGACATCCATAATTTGTAGAATCCTTAAAAAATATTAAAATAATGATGCATTGGATTCAAGAAGCAATCAGACTAATTAATTATTTAAATCTTATTTTTCAGACTATATATGTGCTGGCTTTTTGATGATATCACACACATACATCTATTGAAACACCTGGTTATCTACAAAATGTACTTTATCACTGCAGCTGTGATGCAAATATCTGATCTTTTTTCTATCTATATATTTCTCCAAAATTTATTATTTGGTGTGGTCCAAAATGATCTGCAGTCTCTTAGTAACTATAATCGCCTACTAATGAGTTATTTCCTTTTCCCCACTTTTCTAACACTAAAGTTATCTTAAAATTGATTTTATCTCTCTCAAGTTTTAACACCAGATTGAAATCTTTAGAATTGACAATCTTTTTCAATCTTTTTTAAAACTGAACATATCCCTCTTTCTTAACACTTTTAAATAAAAAAAAAATTGAATTTAAATAATATAAAAAAGAAAACCTTTATACACAGAAAATATGCAATTATTTAAAACCATTTGATATATCTGTAAATGTTTAGATTTTAATGTTTTCACATACACACACATATATATCCAAGTATATAAAACCTGATCATTGAAAGTAATCTAAATGATATTAAAAGTCAAAGATTATTTATATTGTTAAAAACAGTCATAAAATAAATTAGTAATGACAAATATATAAAAATATATTATTAGGAAAGAACAAAAGATAATTCATTAGATATAAATGAAATAGAACATATTAATAAGTAGACCTAAAAAACGTTTTTCACATTTACCATTTCTCGTCCACATTATTTAAAAATAATAGATAATCCCTAGATCTCATATCATATTACTTTTAAATGCCTCCTATTATCATTCTACCTCTTTATAATCTACTAGTTTTTATATCATAATCATAATAAAATATATCATCTTTGTTGAAATTCTAAAATGAAATCATCAATACATAACTTGGCTTTATCATTTTTCAATTATCATTTTCTATATTATATCCATTTTCCTAATGTTCTATTGTTTTCAATCCTGTTTTCAATATTGTTGAGTGAATTTTTCTATTGCAGATCGCTTTATGTTTTTCATCCAAAATATGAATTGAAATCGAACTTGTATATATATTAGATTAATTTAGTATTATTAATAACGTAATCTGCTCATCAACTCATTTTGATTTTTAAAAATTTGCTTATATTTTCTTTTTTATAATAATCCCCCATTATAATATAATCATTTCAACCTCCAGCTTTTTGATAGAAATGCTACGTCTTTATAAAGTTAATCTCCTTATTTTTTTCTATCATTTTAAACTTGCCTCATTTA